>KQ987755.1:118605-156841 GCA_001598015.1 Dorcoceras hygrometricum
ATTACGAAAATAAAAGGCTTGAAGTCTGAATTTTAAATGTTTTAAGCCTTTTTAATTAAGAGGATGGGCTAGTATATTGATGGGCTTTTATTTCCTTAAATAAAATAAGGTAGAAGGGCTTTTTGTACAATTTTCATTAACCGGGGGCTAGTATATTGATGGGCTTTTATTCCTTAAATAAAATAAGGTAGAAGGGCTTTTTGTACAATTTTCATTAACCCTTCTCCCTAATTTCGAAAATTACCCTAGCATCTCCTCTCATCAGCCAACTTCAGCCTCCATCCTCCCCAAGGTGACCGAATTCTTGCAAGTTTTGGATTGAAACTCTAAGGTGTGGTCTCCTCCATTGTCCTCCGCTCCGATATCACGTATTTTCGCTTCTCTATCAATCAAGGCATGTTATATTCTTCCTTTTCTCACCATATAGATCATATTACACTGTTTTTACAAAGATTATGCATGGAAATTTCATGTATGCTTCAGATCTCAAAGTTCATGTTCATGATCATGCATGTATTCTTATGGCACCTCACGGTTTTGATCCTTTTTGCATGGCTTCGGTTGATGGGCTGCTTGAGTGGTCTTGGCTCGATGTTAGGTGGTTCATGGTGGTCCTAGGAGTGGCTTGTAGTGGTTCTAAGTGGAGAGTTAAGGGTCGAACCGTTGGCTTTAAGATTCACACCGTGCAATGTGTGTAATCTGCATGCGCGATGCGCCTGATTCCCAGGCTTCGTGCGTCCAGTAGCGTCCATGGTTTGGGCCAAGGTTGGTCTTTTTAGAACCGCCTGGAACTGGGGATGGTCAAGCCATAAGGTCTCCAGCATTGGTGGCCGGAGCAGGGAGAACGAACGAGAAGACCAGCAGGTGGTCGCGCGGCGTGCAGTATGGCTGGTGCGTCCACTTGCAGCGACCATTTCTCCCTGGTTAGGTCACGGTTTGAGGCAAGGTCGGTCACGTTAGAACCTCCTGGACCTGGGGTTGGTCCAGCCGGAAGGGCTCCTGCAGTGGTGGCCGGATCAGGGAGAACGAACGCAAAAACCAAAGACTGGTCGCGGCGGAAGCTTGTGCAGGAGAGTGTATTTTAGGTTTAGGGTTTTTTTGATTGGTTCGGTCTAACTGAACCGGTTCGGTTGGTTCGGTTGGACCGGATCGGTTCTTCGACTCTCGAGTCAACTATTTTAAGTCTGGTCCGATTTATTTTATTTTTGTGCCAGGTTATTTTATTTTTAAAGTTTGAGTCATTTTTATCGGGTCAAGTCGACTTTTTAAGTTGAAATTTCGTTTTTGGTCAAATGACTTCGGGTCAATGATTTTAAGTCAAAATATATTTTTAAGTTTCTGGAATTTTTAATTAAATTGTGTTTTTAGCCAAATTAGTGGATTTGGACCGATATTTATTTTAATGAGTTTTAAGCCTGTTTTAACGATGTTGGGCCGAGTCCTTCAAATGTTTTAGAGAGGGTTGTTCTTAGTTGTTGGGCCGAGATGAATTGGGCTTAGTATTGTTTTAAGTTTGATTTGAGGATTTGGGCTTAGAATTAGTGGGCCAGTCGCTTGAGCCAGTCCTTGACCGGGCCGAGGAAAAATAATGCATAGGCCCATGAATATATATTTAATTATTTATGTATTATGTTATGTATTTAAGTATGAAACATTTTAAGGAAATTAAATATATATTAATGGGCCAAGATTTTTAAGTTGCATAATTTTTATGAAGCGCATGCATCATGAAAGTTTAAGTTATGTTAAGGCATGAATGAAAAATATTTTGAGGAATTGAATTCATGTGGAGCAAAGTAATGATGGGAGTTAGCTGGATAGCCGGGCCCGAGGATCCCCTGTTAATGTGAAGCGCATGCATCATGAAAGTTTAAGTTATGTTAAGGCATGAATGAAAAATATTTTGAGGAATTGAATTCATGTGGAGCAAAGTAATGATGGGAGTTAGCTGGATAGCCGGGCCCGAGGATCCCCTGTTAATGTATAACGAGCTTATGGATCCATGTGTGACATCATGGTGAAGTGGCAGCACAGAGGTGTGACATATAGGGATCCCGAGGTAAGGTCGGGTGAACCACACCGCCACGTACGTTGGTTTATAGATTGATCAATCGAATTAATGGCTCTCACTTCATGGATACGACTCGCATATTCTTTTAAGTTATGTTATGTTTATGCTATGCCTTAACATATATGTTATGTAATGAATGATGTACGACTACTGTATGAATTAATGTTTAAGCTCTTTTAAGCACGCATATCATGAAAATTATGTTCCTATACTTATGTGCCTGTATGTGGTTTTATTATATATACCTTGTTATTAGCGGATATAGCATGCTGGGCCTTTAGGCTCACTAGGTTTATATGGTGCAGGTGAGCATGATGATGTTGATGAGATTACCCCGACCGACGGTGAGGACGTCTGATGCTCCGCTGCGGCTGTTACCCCGTGACCACTCAGTTACTTTATGTCATTTGCTTTTAAACATGTTCAGTTTTCCGCAAACAATTTTTGAATACTCTGATTTGTATGTTAGCTTGTGAGACGTGGATTGAGGATTTTTGCAGTCGTTTTAATGAATGTTGAGATGTTATTTTTAATGCTTAAGTTATGGTTTTTATTTCTATCTTTCATTAAATGTATATTCCACGTCGGCTTTCAAAAAAAAAACTTTAGAGGTTTAGTATGTTTCACGTTCACACAAATTACACTCTCAGGACAGCTTACACAGATTACGCTTGCTACTCAGATCACGCTCACACAGATATACTCTCAGGGCAGCTTACACCCTCACTGCCCAGCTCATACTCGCCAAACAGTTCGCACTCACATATCAGCTCGCGCTCACATATCAGCACATTCTTGCTACTCAGATCACACTCACACAGATTATAATCTCAGGACAGCTTACACCCTCACTGCCCAGCTCACGATCGCCAAACAGTTTGCACTCATATATCAGCTCATGCACTCAGCTCAGCTCTCGCGTACGCATATCTCACACCATCCAGCTCAAAAGAGTTAAGCCAGCTCACACCCGATCTGATACACAGCAAACAACACTGTCCTACACAGGATGCTACAACCAGCTTACGCCTAAGCTGATACCACTAAACGATGCAGCACAACACTCGTGATTTGTACATTCAGCTCAGGGCACCCAGAACATCCCTAAGCTGAATCCATCGAAGACTCCAGTTCGCATCAGCTACGCTGTCAGGCCTCGTGCACAACACAGAGTTAAATCACGCAAAACATAGCGGAAGCACTTTGAAAAAGTGGCTAAAATTTTTCGATTTTGGCCTGAAGAAAAAAACATAATTTTAAAATACCACAATATGTCAAAATATCCCAGTTAATAGAAATACACAACGCTAAAAGCCATAATACAACAGTACAACATTAAACAAGTATCAGTCAACTAATACAGCAACTGAATACACCAAGCACGGGACACTCCCCGGCTAATAGAACTGATACATATATGCTATACGCTAACTGGGACACTCTAAGCACCACCTGGGGCACCTCCAGCTGGATCAACACCAAGACCAGCGGAATAACCTGGGAGACCTGAACAACAAGCAGGCAAACAAAACAACCAGCCCCAGAGGGACATCGGGGTCAAACCCCAGTACGAAGAGCTACAAAATACAGCTAACAGATATAGCATGCAATGTATCATGTCGTGCAAATGCATGAGCGGTACAAAGAACATCGGTAACAATCGGAAGGCCAAACGAATAGGAAACAACAACTGTGACACATCACCGGGCTTCGGAAGCGACCCGATCGCACCCCGTGGAAAATAGAGTGGCTCATCGTCAACACACGCGCGGGCGCCACCCGCCGGGTTGCATGGAATTGCGAGTGGACCAACCACCCGCCAACCTCTATCCAGGTCACTGCAACTGAGGACTGGGAACAACTCAACCAACATCCTCCAGCTGCACTCAATCGTGGTTATGCAACAAAGCACCACGCCACGAGAGAAGAGCTCCAACAGAGCAACATGTATAGCATGGCTGTCAAAGGAATCAATGGCCCAATATGCTATGCAGATGCATTACAATGCTCAACATGAAATGGATGCTTGCAATGCCAATAACTACATACAACAACATACTGTAATACGCATATATGGCCGCACAACAAAAATACAACCATGCAGGATATAACCAGCTCAGCTACAACAAGCAATAAGCACGACAATTCAGCCAATAGACATGCAGAATACACACAACTCTGCCTCAACACAAATACCAGGCGCAGCTATACAATACACACATAACACATTCCCATGCCTATCTCAAAGCTGATTTACAAGCTCGATTCGTACCTCACACGAAAAAATACCTCCAACAGATTCATCCAGCTAACGGTACCAACGACCCGCTCAACTCAGATCCCTCACGGCTCCTTCAAAATTTCACGAATCTTCCCGGAAGCTCGAATCTGATAAGGCACCTGGCAAATCAGTTCAACAACTGAATTTCTAAACACTACAACCTACAACCAAGAGCTGAAACTTGGTCCTATCACTATATCGAAACTCAACAGCAAGAACTACGCTTAGCAATGGCAAGAATCACTTACCCTGAAGCTCACCCAGACCTGGAGAACTATCGTATGGAGTCTCAAAGACACACAAACCTGCGAAACAATACGCACGAGATCTTAGGAAAGCTAACAGAAACTCACGGCCGGGAGCTACAACTCAACCAACTAATTATCTTACCTCAACAACCTAACAGGAAGCTTAAATCAAAGCTAGGAGTAAGATCTCAAAGCTAAACCGAAAGGCTACCTGCACACAGCAAACACACGAACAAGGGAGCTACTGCTGCTGCTTCGCGATCTCACTCCAAGGCCAATTCAAACCTTCTAGCTGGTATTAATCGAAAGAGGAACTCCCAAGGAGTGCAGCGCCACCGACGTTGCCCAAAACGGAGATGGGAAACGGCGGCAATCGGCGGATGAAAATCACGATGAACAGTGTTTAGGGTTCGAGAAAAAGAATTAAAGTCGAGAGGATATTTCGCTAAGTATGGAGTCTGATTTAATGAAACAAAGACCAAGTCCTGCTTCTTATATAAACACGAGAACTCTGATTAAAATCCACCGACACTAACATAACAATCGCAACGGCCAACAGCAACGGGAACAGTATGTAGCTGATACCCAACAGCTTCTTCAACAGTGCGAAGCTCACGCCAGCCGCAACGCAAAGATAACGAACGCTAATCAAAACGCGTCGCTGCCTCCATGTCAGCAAATCTGATCAAAGCGCTACGCTTCAACAGAATCCATACAAAGCCAATACGACGTCGCACAACCCACGTCATCATTGCTGCCAACAGCTGGTCACCCAAAACCAGCGACTGGATTCAAATATCGCGACATACTCCTCACGACTGGTACCAAATTCAACACTTTAAACGCTGCGTTTCAACTAACTAAAACGACGTAGCCTCCACTAATCGAAACGACGGTGTTTTGCACCCGCTACAGGAACTAACTGCTAATAGATATCACCCAGCAGATACCTTACCAAAACGTCGCCGTTTCCTTCGCGCTACAGGAACTTGCTGTCAACGGCCAGAATAACACAAGCGCTAACAGATAATCTTACGTCATCATATCTGATTTCTAACTCAACCGATACTTCAACAGCAACGCTTACGTCAACAATTGCTACACCAACACGCAACAGAAAACATGACGTCAGCAAATCTGCCAACAGATTTCTCCACAAAACAAATTTCAAACTCGAAAATTCCAAAATTTCCAGAATTGCTCTAAGTGTGAAATCTGACCCGAAAATGCAACCCAAACTCACAAACAGAAATCTAAATCACCAGAAATCTCTAAAAATTGATTAATTTCCAACCAATTTACATTTAACAAATTTCGGGTCTCACATACGCTGCACAGTGCCTCTCAGAGCTGCTCACTCCTAATCTATTTTCCCTAGAAACAGCCGCGACTGGTCTGATAACTACGAACTGCTCTCATCCAATCTGAAGACAGCAAATAGCAATGGCCTACACAAGACGCTACTACCAGCTTACGCCTAAGCTGATACCACTAATCAACACAGCACAACTGTCATGATTTGAATATTCAGCTCAGAGCACCCAGAACATACCTAAGCTGAATCCAGCTAAGACTCCAGTTCGCATCAGCTACGCTACACATCACCTCCCAGAGCTGCTCACTCATAAACTGTTTTGCCCAGAAACAACTCGCGACAAAAACCAGCATAACACCCAACTATGTAGTTCAGCTCAAAACCGTTCCTCATAGATCATCTTCAATTTCAAGGTTAAAACACAAGAACAGGAAAGAGACGATCGAAAGAGGTCTATGTTAGTGACCAATTAAACGAAGCGAAGGAGAAAATTCAGAGACGATCGAAAGAGGGCTGGCAAGGAAGAAAGAGGAAAATTACGTAGAAAGCTTGCAACGAGTTTGGAATAAATGTCATGCTCAAACAACAACGGATTGAACCGAACTGTTGTCATTGGCTCTAAAAACACGCTCAATGACAACGATTGTTAAGATACCATTGTCGTTTCTCGACATCATTTTTTAAAAGCAGGCCCAATGACAATGACTTTAATAAAACCGTTGTTGTTGCGCCAAAAAAATACCATAAGTGTGGCACCCTTGTCCACCGATTTACAATATAATCTCAATAATCCAAGGGAAAGCGTGCAACTTTTTTGTTTTAATTTCAGAAGAATACTAGGAAGAAATATGATTCGGGGTAATAGTGCGATAAAGGACAATTCAGCTCATGCCTAGACAAACAATTTAGGAATCACAATTCGAGAACTGGTGACATTTACGTGAACCGATCACACCCGGGGTGAATAATAGTATTAGTAATAATGTAAACATTTGACACCAACAGCTCGCGGCTATATCATCTTAGAGGTAATAATATCGGATTACGAATGCAAACATAAAAATCTGTTAACACAAATATATGGAAATCATTTTTGGAATAACTTCGAAATAAAATAGTCTGATACAAATGTGTTCACAAAAGATGAGGCCTGTAGCTGCATGGAAATGTCGGTCTTCGATAAGCACACCTCCCCAGTCTGTTCCAGCTCGCGCTGTCCAGCTTTCAAGACTCCTCCCTTGCAACCATGAAAGCTAGTGAGCCTTGGGGCTCAGCAGGTAAATTTGGTAATAACGAAGCTTCACACAAACATAACAGATTACATAAAGGAAGTAAACATATAATGTAAGTCGTATTAAATCCGCGGTTATAAAATAAACCATTAAACTTTTCTGTATGAGATGTGGCGCCGAAGCTCTCGTTAGGTCGGGTCGCTTGATCAAGCTCATCTGATATCAGGTCTATGGGGAATAAATCCCAAACTGTACTATATGAAGGGGTATATAGGTCCATCAACCCATAATCCTGGTCCTTCCTGATTGAAGGGCACACTGATTCGTCAGCCAGCGTCCTCACCCTTCCTATGCTAACCGTTTGTTATGTTTGCCACAATTCATGAAAGTTTGAAATCATTTTCTTAAACCTTAAGAACTATGGTAGGGAAACTTCTGTCATTATCCTTCAGAACCATGCCATATATTAGTAAAACATTTCTAACATATCGCACACAAGCGGTTCATTGATTAATAAAAACTCTTTTATCATTTAAAAAGACTACTGGGTGTACGACGTAACACAACTAAAGGAGTTATGAAATCAGCTCAGGATAGAAAACAGATTGTGGACGTAAACACAACTTTGAGTGAGCAGAACAGATTACGAGCGTAAAACAGCTTAGAGAAGAAAACAGCGTACGGGTATAAACCACTATGGGTGAAGAAAATAGCTTATGGGTGTAAAACAGCTCAGGGTGAAGAGATCAGCTAATGGCTGTAAAACAGCTCAGGATGAAGAATCAGCTTACGGCTGGTTAGTCAACTCAGCTTGGGGTAATCAGACCAGATCGCGAGCTTGGAGCATCTAGGAGGGGAAAACAGATCGCGAGTAGATCGGACAAGGAACCAGATCACGAGCGGGCTGGACAATGAAACCAGCACGGAAGCGAGCTGAACAATGAAACCAGCTCAGAAGAAGTTTGAATAGACTAGCTAAGCTTATCAGTCCAGAACAGAGTTCTAACTAGACCGGATTTTCCTATCTGCTCAGAACTTCGTCCTTAGCTATCTAGTGAAACATCTTGGATAAGTTCGAACCTATTTAGCTGAGCTTATCAAATCAGAGCAGCGTCTCAGTTAGACCAGCTTGCCTAGAAGCTCAAAACCTCATCCTTAGCTATCCAGTATGAGTACCGAAAACATCTTGGAGATGTCCGAACCAAATAGATAAGCTTATCAGATACCAGAGCAGAACTCTAACCAGACCAGCTTCGTCTGTTAGCTCAGAATCTCATCCCTAACCATCCCTCACAACTTAATCTCTGCACAGAGAACTCTACTCTGAAACTACGTACGTACAACCCAGACATTTTTAAACAAGACAACAGCTCCAACTGTCATAGAAACTCCACTGTAAAATATTTGGGAACTTTAAAAACGTTTACGGAACCGCTGAAGGTGTACAGATCCTAATATAATTTGAAAACCTTAAACATAACTCAAAACTCTGAAACAGATACAAACAGAAAGCAAACAGTACGTAGAGAAAGGTGAAAATATTATGCTTTCACAGAAGCAGCAAGAAATAGAGTTTACTTGCCTTAGCTGAGCAGCGCTTGCAAAGAGCAGCTCCGGCCTGAATATCCAAAGAGCACGATGGAAAAGCTTACTCTGGAGAAAATATTTTGCTTGATTTGTGGCTTAGATAATGCACAACCAACGCCTTAGAGAAGCAATTAAACAGAGCGGCGTTGTCTGTAGCACGCCAATGTCAATTATTCACGCTAGACTGCACAAGACGGCCTTCAGTATTAAATGTGCTTAAAATGGTGCTAAAGGCGGCCTTCAGTATTGAATGTGCTTAAAAAGGTGCTAAAGGCGGCCTTCTGTTATTAAATGTGCTTAAAAAGTGCTAACCGCGTGCTTACGATAATCATTAAAGGAAAATATATTTTATTTTTTTAAAATCTGAACCGTGCTCAGGTTTACTCCAACAGGAACCACTAGCGAATCGCCGGGTTAAAGAGAACCGAAGAACTCAGCTCAGGCGAAAGCTGCTATAATAAACGGACAAAAAGTAGCAGTTATCCCTTCAAAATAAAAATTAAATAACTCATGGATTTATGGATTTCCCGAGCGTTACAACTCTACCCCCTTAAATAAAATTTCGTTCTCTAAATTTAGCTCACCTACACAGCTCAGGGTAACGAATACTCATGTCTGCTTTAGTCTCCCATTTTCTTCCCGCTCCGAGTGATTCGCCCCATTGAAATTTTGTCGGATCTTTTTTTACAGATCAGAATCTTAGTTTTGATTCACACAAAATCAGCTATTATTTTACTAACGGTTTATATGAATTGTGCCCTTGCTAGCCTGGAGCATACAGGGAGATATCCATACTGGGACACT
Source organism: Dorcoceras hygrometricum (assembly GCA_001598015.1). NCBI lineage: Eukaryota > Viridiplantae > Streptophyta > Magnoliopsida > Lamiales > Gesneriaceae > Dorcoceras > Dorcoceras hygrometricum. Next base: position 128,144 of record KQ987755.1, read on the forward strand.
AAGGGGACGCCCAAACTGGTCTAGTTGAAGATATCCACGCTAGAACAGTAAGGGGACACCTGAGCTGTTACAGCAGAAGAATTTTGGATCGTAGGGAACGTCAAGCTGGTTCACCAGCTTGGTGCAAGAGCAAGTGCAGTGATCAAGCGCAGCTAGATTCAGTGAAAGAAGAAACCAGCTGGGAAACAAGCTCGAAGCCCAGCAATGTTCAAGAGCAGTCGTGATCAAGAGCATTACAGTTGAAGAAGCGACCAGCTCAGTGTAATGGATAGACCAGCTTGAAGAACAGAGACAAGCTGGTTATGATCAAACCAGCTCAGCGAACAAAGCAAAGGTCAAAAGCAGAATTTGACAAAAAGACAAGCAAAGCGATTTGAACACAAGAATTTACGAAGATTGCTTATCAGTGTTCAATCGATTTGCTGTGCTGTCTTCTCAAAACAGTGCTCACGTGCCTAAAATGAAGAAAGCCTGTAGAAGCATTAAATGGCAAAGGACACAATGTAAAATCTTCTCAGAAGACTTTTCAACGGCTACAACTTTGTGTCCAATGGACAAATATGCACAAAAGGCTTTATAGATCAAGAGCAGAGGACAAGCAGAAGGATAGAGCAAAGCAGAGAGAGTGTATGTGCAAGTGAAGAACGCAAAATAGAAGAATGCACAACACAAAGCAGTCCTAGTCGCAAGTTTGCACATTCGCTGGCAGCTGGTGTGCAAGCTGGTTCAGTGCTAAGGTGTGAGCTGGTGCACTGACCGAACACTTCAAAGAACAATCAAGTCGACAGCACAAGCCTTGGGAAGATAGCGATCAACCAGCTTTGAGAGAATCACTTCCCAGTGAGTGAGATTTTATATTCGAGAGATTGAGCATATACTGTAAATCTCACACACAATTTACTCATACATTCGAGAGTTGAGCGAAACAAAAAATGAGTGAATCAAATCAAACATTCTCCATTATAGTCTTTGTACAGAGACGTTAAACAAGTCTTATAGTCTTTCTCACTGAGACGTTAAACAAGTGATTGTTTCCTTTCTCATTGAGGCATAAAAGAATTGTTGTTAGACACAGCTTGCGGGCTGGTGTGCATTGGTGGCTAGGAGTTCTTGCAGATTGCGGGCTGTTGGATTGGGTTGAAGCATATGCTGCTGTAATCAAAGTCTTCTAGTGGATCCTTCCCATTGCGGAATAAGGGGAGACGTATGAGATTCAGCTCCAAACTTCCATAAACAAATTGCAGCATATATCTTTACAGCTTTCTGCATTTAACATTCACGCATCGCACAAAAACTGTTAATAAGCTTTCGATTTTTAGAGAATAACTCAAGTTGTTTCCGCAAGATTTTATATCTTACTTTATTTACTTCTCGGTACAAAAACCTTTCAAAAACATTGAGCTATTGCAGCTCAAGTTGTAATCGACCAGATCGCAAAGTTTTCACCGTGCTGGTTTGGCGCTGTGCTGGAACCAGCGCTGGCGCGATCCGGTTTTCCTATTTTACATGCTGCTTGGTTTATAAAATTATTTTAATGCACGTAATTTAAGGGCCTACGATCCTAAAAACTTTGACCATCGGAATGCATCAGTTCTTCAGTCTTCTATCTTCCCTAAGAAGAACTCTCCCAGTCATTTCTTCGTAACTCAGATCAGGCACAAGCTGAATGGGTTCGTATTTTCTAAGATCTGATATGTGAAATACATTGTGTACCATAGATAATTGCGGAGGTAGTGTCAATCTATAAGCTAACGTCCCCACCCTATCTAGGATCTCGAAGGGGCCAATATATCCGGGACTCAGCTTATCTTTTCTTTCAAACCTCATCACCTCTTTCATGGGTGCTACCTTGAGAAATACGTTATCCCCTGATTCAAAACTCAGCTCACGACGGCGATTATCGGCATAGCTCTTTTGCCTACTCTAAGCGCCTCATCCACTCACGAATTTTTCTGATGGCTTCAGTTGTCTGCTCAACTATATCTGGACCCAGATCAGATCTCTCCCCTACATCGTCCCGGTGAATAGGGAACCTGCATTTTTTACCATATAGAGCTTCATAAGGGGCCATCTTTATCGAAGCTTGGTAACTGTTGTTGTAAGCGAACTCTACTATAGAAAGCTTTGCATCCCAACTATCAGCAAAGTCTATAGCGCATGCACGGAGTAGATCCTCAAGCGTTTGGATTACCCTCTCAGATTGGCCATCAGTTTGGGATGGTATGCTTTACTGAAGGTCATCTTGGTTCCCATGGCTCGATGCAAGCTCTTCCAGAAGCAGAGGTGAACCTTGGGTGCCTATCTGAAACAACGGAAAGTAGAATCCCATGAAGTATCACTATCTCCTTGACATATAGCTCAGCATATCTGTTCAGATTGTAGGTGGTCTTCATTGGTGGGAAGTGAGATGACTTCGTTAAACGATAAAATATACCCAAATCGAGTTGAAACCATGAGAAGTTCTGGGCAGACCTACCACAGAGTCCATCACAATGTTTTCCCATTTCCATTCTGGTATCGGGAGAGGTTTCAGCATCCCAGCTGGTCGTTGATGCCCTTCTTTAACTTGCTGACAGGTTAGGCACTCAGCGACAAATCTGGAGATATCCCGCTTCATTCCTGGCCACCAGTATAATGTTTGCAAGTCCTTATAAATCTTTGTGATTTCGGGGTGAGCTGAATATAGGGTGGCGTGAGCCTCTAACATAATATCAGCTCGCAGGGTATCTACCCGTGGAACCGACATCCTGCCTTGGTATTTCACAATACCATCTTCTGTCGTGTAGAGCTTTCCACCCTTCTCATCATCGTGCTGTTTCCACTTCAACAACTAGGCGTCTTTCGACAGACCCTCTCTGATATGATATTTCAACATGGGATGAATAGTGAGAACAGCTAGCTTAGCAGCGCAATCTCTGGTGTTCCAAATTGAATTTCTCAATTTCCAAAGCCAAAGGTCTCTGAACTGAAACCCGAGCTAGGCCCACTGAATTTCTACTCAAAGCCTCAGCTACCACATTAGCTTTACCAGGGTGGTAACTAATAGTGCAGTCATAATCCTTTACCAGCTCTATCCATCTCCGCTGCCTCATGTTCAGCTCTTTCTGCGTGAAGAAGTATTTGAGGCTCTTGTGATCGGTAAAGATCTCGTATTTCTCTCCATACAGATAGTGTCTCCAGATCTTTAATGCAAAAACTACTGCTGATAGCTCTAGATCATGTGTTGGGTAGTTCTTCTTAAGAGTCTTCAATTGCCTGGAAGCGTAGGTGATCACCCTACAATCTTGCATTAACACCAGCCCCAGTTTAGACGCATCAGTGAAGAGAACATAGTTACCTTGTCCAGAGGGCATGGCTAACACAGGGGCCTCTACCAAAGCTTGCTTCAGCTTATCAAAACTCGCCTGGCACTCATGCATGCAATTATACCTGATGCTTTTCTTGGTTAAGGCTGTCAACGGGACTGCTATCGTGGAAAAGCCCTTGATGAATCGCCTATAGTAACACACAAGACCTAAGACGCTACGAATATCCGTCACGCTCTTAGGAACATGCCAATCTCAAACTACTTCTACCTTCACTAGGTCTACTTCTAGGCCGTCTCTGGAAATCACATGACCAAGGAAAGCAACCTTCTCTAGCCAAAACTCACATTTGCTGAACTTAGCAAAGAGCTACTTGTCCTGCAAGAGTTGCAACACTGTCCTAAGCTGATGAGAGTGCTCTTCTCTGTTCAAGGATATCATATATGAATACTATCACAAAATTGTCCAGGAAAGGTTGGAACACTCGGTTCGTTAAGCCCATGAAAGCGGAAGGTGCATTAGTCAACCCAAAAGGCATGACCAAAAACTCATAGTGGCCATAGAGTGTTCTGAAGGCAGTCTTGTGGATATCCGACTCCTTAATCCTCAGCTGATGGTATCAGGATCGGAGATCGATCTTAGAAAACACGTCTGCTCTCTGAAGTTGATCAAACAGATCTTCCATCCTGGGAAGGGGATACTTGTTCTTCATAGTCAGCTTATTCAGCTCTCAGTAATCTATACATAACCTCATGCTACCATCTTTCTTCTTCACGAATAGCATAGGGGCTCCCCATGGCGAAATACTTGGTCGAATGAAGCCTTTGTCCAGTAGATCTTGAACTTTTTCCTTCAACTCTTTCATCTCCATAGGTGCTAGCCTAACTGGGGTAGCATTAGGTACTAGCTCTATTGCAAACTCAATCTCCCGGTCTGATGGTATTCCAGTGATGTCGTCTGGGAAAACATCAGGAAATTTGTTTACTACATCAACTTCTAACATATTGGGCCTTGCTTCTTCTGCTATCGAAGATATACTAGCCAAAAACCCTTGACATCCCTTTCTCAAACAGCTCTGGGTCTTCAAAGCTAAAATTAGTCGAGAAACTCTTCTACTCTGGGTAGCTTCAAATGAGAACTGACTTCCTTGGGGTGGTTTAACCTCTAAAATTCTACGTTTAAAATCGATGACTACTCCATGCTTGGTTAACCAGTCCATACCCAAAATCAAATCAAATCCGAGCATGGATAATACAATAAAATCAGTAGACACTAAATGCCCCTGTAGGCTAAGTTCCATGTCATGATATATTCTATGGGTTAACAGCCCTTCTCCTGAGGGTACGGTTACACAATATCCTACTGATAACTGTTCAGGTTGCTCATGCATTTTCTTAGTAAAATATTCTGATTAAACAAGTGGGTAGCTCCTGAATCTAACAGGAAAATAGAAGAGTTTCCAAAGATGATAATTTTACCCGTGACCACAGTCGTTTTTTGGTTTTCTCGCTCTACCGTCATCACGTAGGCTCAGCCAGTTATGGGATATTTTGGCTGGGAATAGTTCTTGACAAAGTGGCCTGAGGCACCACACCTGTAGCATACATTCTGGCCAACTCTGCACTGACCATCATGATTTTTTTTTGCATTTTGGACAGACTGTCCTGTTGTCTATCCTGGGTACTGCGTTGAGAGGTTGGGGCTACTGTGGTCGTTGCCCCTGGGGCCTCTGTGGCTTGGTATTTTGACACTTAGATGACCGCTGGTCTCTAAGGTGGAAGGCCTAGCGTTTCTGCTGGCGCTCCTCTTCAATTTCGTTCCAGTCCTGTTCGGCTCGAAGAGCCTTATCAACTGCTGCCCTGTAGTCTATAGGCCCGGCTAGCCTAAAGTAATGCTTGTGTGTCGGTCGCATGCCATCAATGAAGTGAAGAAGTTTTTCCTCAGCATCCCGCCGATCAAGGGAACAAAATAACAACCCCTTTCAAACTTGGGGATGTAATCCCGTGCAGACATACTCCCTTGCTTCAGAGTTAGAAACTTTGTTGGATCTGTTTCTTTTAAAGATCAGAATCTAAGTTTTGATTCACACAAAATCTGTTACTATTTGACTAACGACTTTCGTGATATGTGCAGTGCACTTGATTAAGGAAACAGGGAGATATCCAATCTGGAACAGTGAGGGGACGCCCAAGCTGGTCGAATTGAAGATATCGTTGCTGGTACAGTAAGGGGACGCCCGAGCTGAAACAGCACTGTCTTTACCAGGTCAAAGAAGACTTCAAGCTGGTCAACCAGATTGGTAAAGGAGAAGAGCAGTTCAAGAGCAGAATCAAGCAGAGTTGAAGTGCAGTGGATGAAGCGCAGAATTTCTCAAGTGCAGATCAAGTGTAGCGCACAAGGGAAGTGATTGAGTGCGAATGTCAGGCCTCGTGCTCACATCAGAGACAAAACACACAAAAACATGCGGAAGCTACTAAAAAGCGGGTAAAATTTTTGCTTTTGGCCTGACAGAAAGATAACATAATTTAAAATACGACAATACTCAAAATATATTTATCCCAGTTACATAAAACCAACAAAGGTTACAAGCTCATGACATACAGTACAGCAGAAACATGTATCAATACCCGACAACAACCACAACCGAATATACGGACTACAACAAAAGCACAGGGCATCCCCTGGCTAACTGCACTGATACATAAAGATATGTTATACGCTACTGGGATACTCTAACCACCTCCTGGGGCACCTCTAGCTGGGTCAGCACCACGACCAGCTGAATAACCTGGGAAACCTGAACAACAACAGGCAAACAAAACAAACCAAGCCCCGGAGGGACATAGGGTCAAACCCCAGTACGGAGAGCAACTGAAACAGCTAAAGAAATAGCATAAGATAAAATGCATATGCTATGCATGAGACACCAACAACAGCTGAAGGCTACAACCGAAAAGGAGCCAAGTAATTCAAAGCACGGCTCGATAGAATCTGCAACGGAATGGTGGCCACGGGGTGTGTTCAAAGTGTGGTAATGAGCCACTCGCCTTGACACCACACCCGATACTAGATGCAACATAGCTCAACCTGCTGTTACCCAACCTATGAACTGTGGTACTTAGCCACTCGGCGCATAGGGGCTAACAGATCCCAGCAGGGAGATGAGAGTGCGGTATTTCCGCTCGTCCTCGCATCCTGGTAAGAAAAAACAGCACAATACAACAAGATACAAGCAAGGGATCTGAAATGCAAGTGAATAAATGCGTGTATGCAATCAACCGAGAGCAGCTAGCATAACACAAATGCAACAGCAAGCAATACACAGCAATTCCAATCAGCGATGCAAATCAGCTCTCACATTCAATCCCACGCCAATTCCAAGCTGAATTTCAAGCTCAAGATCCGTACCTCAATTTCGTGCAACAATTACTACAAAGCAAGCCCGAGAAATCTGGTTGAAACCTGCTAAAACACACGACGTAATTCTCAGGCGCTAACACAGAAACATAAAATCTGGAAGCTACACTCAACCAGCGTTCAATCTACCTTCCTAACTCAACGGAAAGCTTAAATTAAGGCTAGGGATAAGATCTCATCGAATAATTCGAAGTGCTACCTGAAATACACGACACACGAACAAGGCAGCAACTTCGCGTTTCTGCTCCAGCCAACCACAGCTTCCAAACAAGCTATCCAACGATGCATCGAAGAAAGAGGAGTCTAAATTTCCAACTCTTACTTCCAACAGATCCTTCAATCGTCGGGAATTGAAGAAAAACCACCGCGAAGAACTGTGACTTAGGGTTCGCGACGAAGAAAAGAAATCGGGGAAATTTGCTAAGTATGGAATCTGATTAAATGATCGAAGGCTAAAGCTTGTATATATACATCGTAGCTGCTGAAAACTGATTAAAATCCACCGACACCACAGTACAAGTCTGATACACAACAGATTCTCCAACAGTCCGAAACTCACGCCAGCAACCGCAACGCAAAAACAACGAGCGTTAAACAAAACGACGTCGCTCCGGACACGTCAGCAAATCTGATCGAAGCGCTACGCTACAACAGATCCCTACAAAGCCAATACGACGTCGCACAAACCACGTCATCACAACTGATCGCTACCCCCTAGGGACATCTGAATTCATACGCTAACAGCGATCGCTACATGAATTGTTGACTTGGCGTTGACATCTGTTGAACATAACAAACAGACCTCTCCCGAGACATCTGCTCCTGCGAAACAGCGTCGCACCCACTTATCCAAACGCTGTCGTCTTGCAACCAATACATGAAACGCGCTGGGCAGACGTCTGAGCGATGCGCTAACAGAATTCTCACACAAATCTGAACAGATCTCACCATGAAAGCAGATCTCTCCTCAAAAACTCGAAAATACGAAAACTTCCAGAATTGTTCTAAATGTGAAATCTGACCCGAAAATGCAAACGAAACCTTCAAAAAGAAATCTGAACACCCAGAATTCCTTAAAATTCGATTAATTCACCAAATAATCTTTAATAATTTTCGGATCTCACATTTCTCCCCTACTAAAAAGGATTTCGTCCTCGAAATCAAACAAAAATTTTGGAAAAACAACACAACAACAGAAAACCGAAACAGAAATTCGCCTAACACATGGCCAAGAGTTCAAGATAACTGAGCAAACAATAGACCACAACTAAGGAAAGAACAACCAGAAACTGGAATCCGATACAACATCTACTCAAACAGATGCGGCCACTCGCGCTGCATCTTTTCTTCCGGCTCCCAAGTAACTTCTTCCCTACCATGTTTGCTCCATTGCACCATCACTAACGGAATGGTTTTATTCCTCAACTGTTTCTCTTTTCTGTCAAGGATCTGCAAGGGATACTCCTGATAGCTCAACGTCTGATCTAGCTCAACCTCGTCAGTCCTCAGCACATGAGATGGATCTGGCTCATACTTCCTCAACATGGAAACATGTAAGTCATCATGTAGAGAAGACAATTCTGGTGGCAACAACAGCCGATACGCCAAAGGGACAATCCTCTAAACAATTTCATACGGTCCAACGTAACGAGGGGCTAACTTTCCCTTGCGACCAAAGCGCATAACACTGCGAAACGGAGAAACTTTAAGGAATACCTTATCACCAACCTGAAACTCTAGAGGTCGACGCCTCTTATTTGCATAACTGGCTTGGTGATCCTGGGCAGCCTTCATTCGCTGTCGAATAAGATCCACATGATCTTTCATTTGCTGCACAAAATATGGGGCAGAGAGCTGCTTCTCCCCCACTTCTTCCCAACATACTGACGATCTGCACTTTCTGCCATACAAAGCCTCAAACGGCGCCATACCAATCATTACTTGATAGCTGTTATTGTAGGAAAACTCAACCAAAGACAACGCGTCTTGCCAGATACCACCAAAATCCATCACAACAGCTCGTAACATATCCTCCAACGTCTGGATAGTTCTCTCAGATTGGCCATCGGTTTGGGGATGATACGCTGTACTCATAGCCAATCTGGTACCCAAGCTACTTGCAAACTCTTCCAAAACCTGGAAGTGAACCTTGGATCTACGGTCAGAAACGATCGAAACAGGCACACCGTGCAATTTAACCACAAAATCCACGTACAGTCTCGCCATTTTCTTCAGAGAAAAGGTCATACCATAGGGAATAAAATGTGCAGACTTCGACAATCGGTCGATCACAACCCAAATCGCATCGCAACCTCTGCTAGAACGAGGCAAATGCGTCACAAAATCCATCGCTATGTGCTCCCAATTCCATTGGGGCACTTCCAAACTCTGCAACAGACCACCAGGTCTTATCTTTTCAGCCTTAACCTACTGACAGTTCAAGCAACGAGCAACGAATCCAGCAACGTCACTCTTCAAACCAGCCCACCAAAAGTGCGACTTCAACGCATGGTACATCTTCCGTGCACCCGGATGGACACTGTGTCTACTGCAATGCGCTTCTCTAAGGATCTCCTCCTTCAAATCAATCAGGTTGGGCAAAACCAACCGACCACGGAAACGCAAACAACCATCAGACGAAACAGAATAGTCCTCAAGCTGTCCAGCCCTGACCTTCAACTTTAACTCGTGGATGGAAGGATCAGTCCTTTGAGCCGCTTTAAGGCTCGAAATAATCTGTGGCTCCACTTGGAAAGAAGAAACCACCACATAGTCCTCAGCCGGAAACCTCCAACCAGTAGTGCTAAGATTCTCACAATCCTTAGAAATATACAGCGACGCAAGCATCTTTTCCGGAGCCTTCCTGCTCAACGCATCAGCCACTACGTTCGCTTTCCCAGGCTGGTACTTGATCTCATAATCAAAATCCTTCAGCAGCTCCATCCACCTACGCTGTCTCATATTCACGTCAGGCTGCGAAAACAAATACTGCAAACTCTTGTGGTCCGAGTATACCACAAATTGCTCGCCATACAGGTAGTGACGCCAGATCTTCAACGCAAAGACCATGGCTGCTAGCTCCAGATCATGAACTGGATATCGAGTCTCATGCGGTTTCAACTGCCGCGAGGCATACGCAATGACTCGACCATGCTGCATCAACACACAGCCCAATCCATTGAGCAAAGCATCAGAACACACGACAAAACCACCTGATCCAGACTGCAGAGCCAACACAGGTGCAGTAGTCAACTTCTCCTTGAGCAATTGAAAAGCATTCTCACATTGCTCAGTCCACACAAATCGCTTGTCCTTCTGAGTTAGTTGAGTCCTCGGCTTAGCTATGCTAGAGAATCCTTCAATGAAGCGACGGAAATAGCCAGCCAGACCCAAGAAACTACGAATTTCCGATACGTTCCTGGGACGCTCCCAGTACAAAACACCATCAACCTTACTGGGATCCACAGAAATCCCCTCGGTTGAGATTACATGACCCAAGAACACCACGTGATCCAGCCAAAACTCACACTTAGTGATGGTCCCAGAAATAGGATCACTAAGTAAATAGGAGTTCAGAAGGGGGGGGGGGTTGAATGAACTCCTTCGATTTTTCTATTTTCGAAAACTCTTTTAAAATGTTTTGCGAGCTTCTTGCTTCACTTAAGTCCGAGTTAACAAACTTAAGAGTATCTCAGTTATGAGCAAACTTTTCAGCCAACAATATTTGTGCGGAAGCAGGCCGACAACAACTATCCAAGCAGACACAGATGCTGGTTACAACACTTTAGTGTTTTCAAACGGCTTTTTGAGAAGCCCGTTTGTTACAGACTCAATCAAATACAACACTGAATACACTTTGTTAGTACTGTAAAATCTCTGGTTTCTAGAACAAAGAAACTTGATTCAATAATGTGAACCAGAGAGTAACACTCGAAGGTATAACGGTGAATATCAAATGAATGAAGACTCTTCGAGTGCTTGAGCTTTGAATGCTTTCAACGACGAGTAGGCTCTGGGAGTATTTTGACAGCGTTTCAGTAATAGCAGTTAGCGAGTATGTTCTTCGATGCAAAATATCTGCTATTTATAATCTTCGTTCAATGATCGATGAATCCAAATAAGGCAACAAATCCTTTTTGAATTCCTGACTGTAGAACGCCGTCAATCCTGCTCCATTATATGGTAAAATTGCGTTTCGTCAGGGATGCGAGTATCATTTCATTATGTGTGCTTTTCCGTTGAAAACACCTCTGCCAATGTGTACTATTTTTCCAAAGATAGTACCAATCTCGTCTCCTTAATTTCAGGCAGTATGAGGGATTCTTGTTTTGGCCATCGATCTTTTCCAATTGAGTATACGATCGAATTTGAATCAACTTTTTGCTTGCGCCTGAAATCATTTCTATCGACAGATCTCTTCTTGAAGAAGATGAATGAACAGTTCCTTGCTGTCGAGAGATTTGTCGCGGTAAACGAGATAAGCCAATTTGCAAGTTTCAGCACTGCTGACGTCATCAAATCTTTCCATTTACAAACTTTAGTACTGCTGACGTCATCATATCTGTTTGGAGCGTTGTAGCTGATTTTGATGATGACGTCATGATGTCTACTACGGCTGACGTCATCAAATCCGTTGAGTCCAACGATGTCGTGTTGAACTAACTGTTTGCGAAAGCTGTCGATAGTGAACGTTGCTTGCACTGTTCCCAAAAACAACACTGTAGCGAGATCTGATGTCACCAGCGATAAATAATACTGTTTCAAGATCTGTAGAGTAAGCTTATCAATGCATATGGCCCTTTCTGTTGGTAGAACAATTCACTGTTCCCGTTGCTGTTGGCAGATACCATTTCGATACAATAGAAAAGAGCTGTTGGCGGATATCTCCATTCTTAATGCTTAATCGGTAGATTTTCTGCCCCGATAACTCGAATAACCAAATCAATCACTCCACTGTTCCAAGATCTGATTCTAATCAACTCGAAATCATAACTGTATCTTGAGCCAATCACTGTTGTCAGCAATGTTGATCATCGTGAGAAGATTATTCGAATATTATCATTTAAGTCCAAATCTTTTCTTTTCTTTGTTATCACCAAAACTATAAATTTTATCCTAACAATTTCCCCCTTTTTGGTGATGACAAAACTTAGCAGCCGATAGGAAAAGATAAGCAAAGATAAATTGCACAACGTCTGCTAAAAGAAAATATCATTTACTCAACAAAGTACAGGAGATTCTAGTCAATATCATCTTCTTCTTTTGTAAGTTCCACTCCTGCTTTGCCTACGTTCTCTCCTCTCTTTTTCCAACCTATCAGCTTCCCTTCTGTCGGCTTCAATAACTCTTTCAGCAGCCTCTTCTATACTTATCACTTGTCCAGTCTCTATGATGTGCCTCCTCGCCTGTGTAACTCTTTCTTCGAAGGTTCCCGTCGTGGGTGGCAGCGTTTGAGTTTGTGCTCTCACAGCAGTTGGGCGGCTGCTACTTCCCATTTCCCCCTTTTTGGCAGCACCACTTCTTAGGAAATCGGCGATGTCACCAACTTGGGTGGAAAGACTCAGTATGTCTGCTGCTATCTTTGATTGAAAATCCAAATGTTCGTTCCTGATAGCAGCAATCTGTTCATCCATTGTTATCAGCCTGGCATCTTGCTCCCGTTGCTTCTTTTTGATATCAAAAAGGTCGCCAAAGATAGTGCCAACGGGTGCCATCAAGCCCTTTTTGAGATCAGTGATTTGCGCTGTTTGAGTATTACTTTGTCTCTCAAGAACTCGACACGCAGTCTCAAAAGACTGGTGAAGCAGGCTTTGCACTTTGAGAAGATCCCCACGAACGCCCACTTCAACAGCATTAAGCTTGGATACCATCTCGCAGTTGGAGTCATGAATGCGCTGAGCAAGAGATGATCGGAGGTCTTCAAGGGCCTCGGTAAACTTAGTAAACTCAACTGAAGCGGGGGCTTGATGGTCAGCTTGAGCATGCATAGGTACATCCGTAGAATCAAAATGCAAGGACACATCAGTAGAGGAGGAACTGGATGCATGATGTGGAGAGACGGCTGGAGGAGATTCTGGGCTTTGAACAAAGTATAAGCGCTCCTCCTGCTCAACACGAGAGAAAATGGCAGGGCCAAGTGCAAAACGCAGATCATGCTCAAGAGAATCGACCCTGGTGAAAGTGGAGAAGGAGATCGATACACTGTAGATGTCAGGCCCCGTGCTAATTACTAACAATTAACACATAATAAGCGCATAATCACGGAAGCTTAAAATCAGGGCTTAAAAATTTTTCGAAATAGTATGGGCCTGAACTTCAAATCATACATTCAAAATAGCAATAACAAAATACGAGTTGATTCAGTTCCAACACAACAAGTATTTTAATCAAAACAAATCCCCAATACAAGATAACACGGGGCATCCCCCGGTTCAATACATATCATATATAGACTGGGACTCAAGGATGCGGGGATCGACCAGCTGAACTTCCACTCTGCTCAGCTTGGTTACCTAAAGCTCCTGCAAATGGGCACGCAGACCCAGCAAGACAAAGCAGGAAACAAATACGAGGTCAAGCCTCAGTACGAAGAGCTATCAAAGCAGATAAACATGCAACATGCCATAAATCAATGCTATGTATGCATGAGGGCTATCAAGAAATCGGATAGCTAGACCAGCCTATCAACTGGCAATTCAAATCAAGCCTCAATACCACACACAGCCAATCAGCCGGTGGAAATCATCGGTCCGTGATCATCGGGGCCCGTCAGCCCATCACAGCTCGGTGGTAGACACTCGAATCCGGTAGTCACCACTCCGACGATAGAGTTGGACTTTTTGGACACGACTCAACAGTCGGCCAGTCACAAAGTGGCACCCAATCAGGTAATCAAATCAATTTATCAATTCAGGCTCAAGATGTATGCATGAATGCCATTCGATATCAATGTATAATGCATACAATTCATATTTTTCGGACACGACTCAACAGTCGGCCAGTCACAACGTGGCACCCAATCAGGTAATCAAATCAATTTATCAATTCAGGCTCAAGATGTATGCATGAATGCCATTCGATATCAATGTATAATGCATACAATTCATAATACGTGCAAACAGAATGAAAAGCTCAATCAATTCATCAAACTGCCCCACGTAAATCACATAACCGCAATTCATAACATCGAAAGATAAACATGTCCACGCTCCAACTGCTAAGGGCTGCTCAATTCGTACCTTTCCTCTTCGAATTACCTAACAGATTCTCAACAAAGACACGTCCAGCAACAACTCAAGCTTACTGCCTTTGAAGCTTCCTCGACAATTACCCTTCAAAATTCCTAGAAGATTAAATCTACCAAAGATACCTAATATCTTAGCTCAAACCAACGAAAGAAAGCTCACCCAAAGGATAGAAACGCACGGCGCAACTTACTGCTCAATTCAGCCGTTTCGCGTTCTCGCTCCAGCTCAACACAGCCTCCAAGATTGGTAGGAAAAGAAAGGTCTTCTCAAGAGGTTTCCAACGCTACCAAGAACTCGAAAAACGGAGATCGGAATCAACGGCAAATCGCGATAGAAAGTGACGGTGAACAGTAGTCGACGAGGGTTTGGAGAAGAAGAGATAAGATATGGCTGGTTCAAAATATTTCTAAGTGTCAATCAAAACTTCGATATATATATATACCTCTTCAAACTTTGCCTGCTGATTCACTAAGATCCATCGAAGCATTCAGCAGAGGTCTATCAGCAGCAATCTTCCCTTTTCATTTCGTAAAATCAGCAGCAACGACTAAACAACAATCGTACGAAAACGCTACAAGACGACACCGTTCCAACTTATCTAAACGACGCCGTAGCAACCATCAGCAGACAACAGCTCTCGCGCAAGCAAAACAACCAAGAGCTTATAACAGCTCTCTCTACAAGCAATCTATCTGCTGGTCGCGAGAAAACACTCAAAACGACGACGCATCTACTAAATCAAACGACGCCGCTTCTCAACGCTCTTGCAAAAGCACGCCTGCTGATCAGCAGCAACCAATACAACGCAATAGCGCATCTGCTGAAACTAATAGTCAACGCTCCAAAATGTTGACTAACACGCGTCTCTTCATCGCTCAATCTCACGCTACTCGCGATGTCTTCCAGCAGCAACTTCAATTCGCACCAAAGCCAGCAGATCTTCATGCGTCACGCTGATGTCACCATATCTGCTGATTCCAATTCCACCAGCAGGAGCTACAGTAACTTTGACCAGCGTTGACTCCGCTACAGTAGCGTGCTATTAACAGCTTTGCACCAAAATTTGCTACAATATAATTCTCCAAAATTCAACGCAACATTCGAAAACAGCAGGAACTTCAATCCTTTCGCAAATTTCCTCAAAACACACGTGATTAATCCCAAATCAAAACAATTAATCACTAAATCAATTTCTCAATCCTCACAGTAGATACATCGGAAGAAACCAATTCTACCTCTTCAACATCCGTTAAAACAACTTCCTCTATATCTCCCAAATCCTTTTGAACAACTGAATCAACAAAATTTTGACTGGCCAAACCTTGTGCAAACACGTGGAGAAAATCAGCGGGGATACGCTCCACTCCTAAGTTAAAAACTGTAATATCCTGGCAGATATCCTTCCTTACTGGTCGCAGACCACCAGACAAACTAAATTCAACAACTTCTTCACAAACCTTGGTCCAACACCAAATCCTCATCAACCACGGGACTGTTGTCCAATATTGGTCAGGCTCAACAAAAGAAACATGCGACGCAAAAATCTCGTGAACGGCAGGTGTTGGCATTTGCAGTTTGTTCAGGAATAATGACAAGTGACAACCGCTTCTCCAAAAATCAGGGCCCTGAACGGGCGTCCAAACTCCATCCATCAAAATCAAGGGCCGTACCCAACAAGTAGAGTTTGCTATGGAATAAAAATGGGCAAGACGAACATCACCACTGTCAATGTAGTCAGGTGCAGTCAGATAAGAGTGTGATTGCACCATTTCAATGTTGAGCTCTTGTTGCTGTCCTTTGAGATCTTCAAGAGAGTGAGAGTGAGCAACAGACAGCAAATTAGAAACTTGGACGGCCATAACATTCCATGGTATATCAGGTGTAAGATATCTCTGATAGGTTTCCAAAACTGTGCGCAGGAGCAATTCGCGATATTTGATAAGAACATATAGTTGCCTCCTTACAGCAATTGCCAGAGTGGTGGTCTCTGCCCATGCCATCATCAACCTTTCTTTCTCTTTCAGTTCCTTCAGTGATTCCATATCAGGCATATTATTGAGACTGAATGAGGCAAAGAAGTCGACAACAGCTTGCATTACGCTATCACGCACTTGAACCATAACTTCAATATCTCTGCAGATCAAAGAAAAAATTTCTTGAGCGTGGTTTGCTGTAACCTGTCCATCCTCCACCAGTTTAGCTTTTCCCTTGTCTCCACTAGAAGAAAATGCACCAAGTCTGATCATGGTGACTTCAGTAGTAGTAATTGGCAGCAAAAGGTCATCGGAGATTTGTATTAGAAGGTCATCAATGGGCATGTTCACCTCCTTGTCAACCACAGAGATAGTGCTGCCCTTAGCTTGGGCCTCATTATTTGTGCTAACCAATTCTGGCTCATTGTGTCTTGCAACAAAGTCATCCAACCATCTAGCAAAATCTTCTTCAAACAGAGCTTCATCAACACCCTGACTTTCCCGCTCTGTCGCACTCACCCCCAACTCTAAAGTTTCCTCTAATACCTTGGCTATGTCAGCTTCAACAATACTCATAACAACAGCAGCATCAGCCTCTTTAACAATCTCTTCTGTTCCCACTGATTCATCATCAGAATCCCTGGATAAAACCAATCTCCTCTTGTGAGATTTTCGTTTGAGCACAGGAGAGGGGACAGTTGCTGCAGCATTGGTAGGATCAACAATTTTAATTGGCTCAACATCCATGGCCACCTGCACAATATCCAAATTTTCTTGAGAGTGTTGATGTGACGATGGGAATGAAGGACAACACGTGTCAATCATCCGATGGTGCGTACTATTTTCAGAAAAGATTTTGCAAATATTTTACCTGTACTGGAAAAGATTAAAATAATATTGACGCGCCAAAATCTTTAAAACATCACACCTAAGCAAATCTGTTTTTAATATTTCGTGGGATGGAGAGGAATCTGTTAACAGGTAAGCATCAATTGTGTACAGGAGATATCTATTGATAGATCTCTCCTGTTCAATTGACTTCACGCTTAACAACGCAGAAGCCATGTTCCCCCTATGACATACAAACCTCTATCAGCAATGCTTACGTAAGCAGATCTATTTCCTTTGAATACGATGAGATAGGATGACGTAAGCAGAACTGTTATCTTGATGGTAAGTATTTCAATGGTAGCGCTGACGCAAGCATCGCTGTTCCCCCTGAACATGTGACTTGATGATGACGTAAGCAATGCTGTTTGCTTGGTAGAGCGATGTCCTACGGTGGCGCTTACGTAAGCAGAGCTGTGCTTTATTAAGAGATGACCCACTGCTGATGTAAGCGTTGCTGTTCAACCTACAACAATTGCTAGCACGTAGACAAATTTATGGCAGTTCTAAGAGACCTAATATATTCCTAAAATAGGAGAACTTAGCGTCTGGTAGAGGTTTTGTGAAGATGTCAGCCACTTGTAGCTCCGTCGACACGTACTCCAACCGGACGTCCTTCTTTAGCACGTGGTCTCTTATAAAGTGATGCCTGATATCGATGTGCTTGGTGCGTGAATGTAGTACAGGGTTCTAGGTAATTACAATCGCACTTGTGTTGTCACGGAGAATAGGAGCTTCAGAAGCATCAATGTCATAATCCTTCAGTTGATGTTGAATCCAGAGGATTTGTGCGCAACAGCTGCCAGCATCAAGGTATTCCGCCTCAGCAGTTGACGTGGCAATTGATGTCTGCTTCTTACTAAACCAAGAGATCAATCGATCTCCTAAAAATTGACATGTTCCACTTGTGCTCTTGCGATCAATCCTGAAACCTGCGTAATCTGCATCACTGTACCCAATTAGTTCAAAGCCGGAGTTTTTGGGATACCAAAGACCCACGTTAGGAGTACCCTTCAAATATTTCAATATTCGCTTTACAGCAATGTAATGCGATTGCTTTGGCTCTTCTTGGAATCTAGCACACAAACAAACAGCAAACATGATGTCTGGTCTGCTAGAAGTCAAATAAAGCAAAGAGCCTATAATACCAAGATACAAAGATACCTCAATGGCAGTTCCAGCTTCATCTTTGTCCATCTTGATGGTGGAGCTCATGGGAGTAGCTGCTGCTGAATTTTCCATTCCAAATTTCTTCAGCAGTTCTTTAGTATACTTCGCTTGGTTGATGAATATTCCATTCTCCAACTGGCGCACTTGTAAGCCTAATAAGAATGTCAGCTCCCCCATCATGCTCATCTCAAACTTGTCCTGCATCAATTTAGAAAACTTCTTGCACAGTTTGGGGTTTGTTGACCCAAAAATAATATCATCAACATATATTTGAACGAGCAAGACGTGATTGTCCTTAGCAAATTTAAACAACGTCTTATCTACTGTGCCTATTGTGAAATGATGTTCAAGCAGGAACTTTGTGAGAGTGTCATACCAGGCTCTGGGTGCTTGCTTCAACCCATATAGAGCCTTGTCCAGTTTGTAAACAAACTCTGGATTTGTATGATCAACGAAGCCAGGAGGTTGTGCAACGTACACTTCCTCTGTCAAGACGCCATTCAGAAAAGCACTCTTGACATCCATCTGAAAGACTTTAAAGTCTTTATATGCACATATGCGAGGAACATTCTAATGGCTTCTAATCTAGCTACTGGTGCAAATATCTCATCAAAATCTATCCCTTCCATTTGTCTAAAGCCTTGTGCTACCAGCCTAGCTTTGTTTCTAGTGACTATTCCATCTTCATTCAGTTTATTTCTAAAGACCCAACGAGTACCTATGACTGAATGATTTTTAGGTCTAGGTACAAGTTGCCAAACCTTATTACACTTAAACTGGCTGAGTTCTTCCTGCATGGCATCTAACAAACTTGGGTCAGCTAAGGCCTCATCGATTATTTTAGGTTCTATATGAGAGAGAAATGCAGCATCAAAATAATCATGAGATAGCTGGCCTCGTGTGCGAACAGGAGATTGAATGTTACCTATGACTTGCTCAGGTGGATGATTTTTATTCCACCGAAGATCAAGTCCAACGTGATTTGCTCCTTGTTCCCCCTGTGTTGCTGGCTGGATAAAGATGTTTGGATCTTCTGACGCCACTTGATGATTATCATTGTTGCTTTGTGCATCAGATTCCAATTGGAGTTCTTGCTGTCGTGTGTGAGTGCTTTTGACAGCTTTGTCTTTTACTGTTGGTATGTTTGATACTGTTGCGTTAGCTGTTGATGTATCAGCAGTGGCAGTTGCTTGCGTAATGCCTGACGTAGCAAGATCTGTTGGAGTTGCGTTCGTTTGCGTGATGCCTGACGTAGCAAGATCTGTAGGAGTTGCGTTCGTTTGCGTGATGCCTGACGTAGAAAGATCTGCTAGAGATGCATTTGCTCCAGCTGCCGTAAGATCTTGTTGAGCAATAGTATTTTGTGTATCTACTATTGGTTTTTCTTCAGCTGTGAATCTTTGTTGTGACACGTCATCATCAGATTCTTCAAGGCTTGTTGATTCCAGACGTGTGCACAAGTCATGTAAGCTTGCAGCTGAGTTTAATGTGAAACTTGTTTCATCAAATACGACGTGTGCTGATTCTTCAACTGTTAAACTTCGATTGTTGAACACTCGAAATGTTTTGCTTACTGCTGAATATCCTAAAAAGATACCTGCATCAGATTTAGGTTCAAAGGCTGTTAAATGCTTCTTGCCATTATTATGAATGAAACACTTGCATCCAAACACCCTGAAATATGCAATGTCAGGTTTTTTCTTGCTATTCCAGATCTCATATGGGGTTTTATCGTGCATCCTATTAATCATTGATCTGTTTTGAGTATAACACGCTGTGTTAACTGCTTCTGCCCAGAATTTTTGAGAAATGCCAGAATATGCAATCATAGCTCTAGCAGCCTCTTTAAGAGTGCGGTTTCTCCTTTCAGCTAACCCGTTTTGCTGAGGAGTTCTTGCTGCTGATAGCTCATGCTTTATTCCCAAGTCCTCCAGATAAGAAGTTAATTTTAAATTTAGAAACTCAGTACCGCGATCACTTCTTATCCGGTTGACTGAAAAAGATTTGTCGTTTTGCAAATGTTTCAAAATTTTTATCAGCTGGTCGGCGGTTTCAGATTTTGCTTTTAAAAACAACACCCAAGTATATTTTGAAAAATCATCAACAACTGCAAGGGTGTACGACATTTCCCCTAAGCTCGTGACTGAAATAGGACCAAAAAGATCCATATGCAAGAGCGCAAGGCAACGGGTGGAACGTTTTCCGCCTTTGTTTTAAACCTTTGTCACAAAGCTGACTGATACTGATCAGATTGTAACGTAAGTTATCAACAACAAGAATATCAGATATAGAAATGTTACCATGGGTAAGCTTACCCTTACCCAAAGTGTTACCGTTGGCATTGTCTCCAAAGACTATTTTTGCTCCCTTATGAGGGACAACGTCTGTTAGTAGTTTGGGATTTCCAGTCATGTGTCTCGCACATCCACTGTCTAAGTACCAGATTGTTGATGCATCGACTGCTGCTGTGTACCTGTAACCCTGCAATCATACAAAGCAAATTTTGGTACCCAATTTTACTTGGGTCCTGATTGGATTACCCCTTTTGGGACCCAGATTTGAACAATCCTCACGGTTTTTCCAGTTCTAGGATCCACGAAAGTATGTGCGAAATCACGTGCTGGTCTTTTGAATTTTGACTTTATACTTTGACCATGTGGATTCCTTCTCGGCTGGTTTCTTTTCCACTCAGTTTTTGCCTTCTTCGAATAGTGCTTCGGCTGGTTGGGAACAAAGAGTTTTGGACCAGCTTTTGCTTTGTCCTTATTCAGCTTGTTCCTTAGCCAGCCTGGCTTTGAATTCTTAGGCCTGTGATACCCAACACCGACTTTGCCTTTTTCTTTATGGTCCAGCTGAGAAGTATCCTGGTCATCATATCGTATCGATTCAATGCAATCATGTATCACGCCACCTTTGACAAAGCTCCTTTCATTGAGCTTGTCATACACTGGCTGTGACTGAGTACTGGTCTCTCCATGGCTGTTATCATAGTTGAAACCCACACCAGTTTTATCATTTAATGGTTTTTGGCTTTCATACAGCTTGAAGAGAGAACGAGTAGACTTGTTCCAGGAGCTCATTTCTTCAGTTAATTTATCGACTTCAGCCTTGAGCTCGCTGGCTTCATTTCTCAACAAATCATTCTCTATCATCAGCCTACTCAACTCAGTCTTTAAGCTGTCAGTATCTTCAAGCTCATCAGAACTTGATTCAGCTGAACTGCTTTTCAGACTTGCGTTTTCAGCTTTGATTTCCTTGAATGTGTGAGATAGAGTCTTGTACTCATGGACCATATCATTCAGTGCTTGAACTAGATCCTCACGTGTAAATTTAGTATTAGCAAAGTAAAATACCTCCTCGTCGTCTGTTTGATCAGCCATGAAGTAGTGAACCTCCTCCTGTTCACTATCACTTGAGGATGAGCTGCTGCTGGATGATTCTGAGTCTAAATCTGCCCAGCTCTTTGTGCTTTCTTCAGCCATCAATACCTTGCGGTCGTTCCTTCGACTAAATTTCTTGTTGCTGCTGGTTTTCATTCGTCGGTCCTTTGATCTTTCCTTGACTTTTTCTTTGGGCTTGTCCTTGGACCTATCAACTTCTCTTTCATTATCTTCCTCGTCACGCTTGTATCTTTCCTCTTTTTTGTATCGATCGTCAGCTCTTTTGTCATCCCGCCTGTGTCTATTATCTCTCTTAGGCCTGTTGCACTCAGCAGCGAAATGACCTGGACGATCACAATTATAACATATTAAATCAGAAGTAGCTTTATCAGATTTATTAAAGTTATTATAGGGAGAGGAAGGGTGAAATGATTTTCTCATGAATTTCCCAAACTTCTTTGCGAAGAGGGACATGACATCGTCGCTGAGTTGCTCTGCTGACTTGCTAGTGCTGGGTGAGCACTGTTCAACGGTTGTAGCAGCAAGAGCTTTTGTCGGTTGGGATGTTGAAGGCGCTTCTGATCTGGTTTCGAGCTCAAACTCATAGGCCTTTAGATTTGCAAATAAATCATGGAGCTCCATCTTGTTCAGATCCTTGGACTCCCTCATGGCCATCGTCTTTACGTCCCATTCTTTAGGTAATGCTATCATCACTTTCAGGGCCAACTCCCGGTTACTGTATTCTGTGCCCAGGCTGCTCAACTCGATCACAATGGCACTGAATCTTTCATCAAATTCAGTCATAGTCTCCCCGTCCTTCATCTTTATGGACTCGTACTTCTGCTGCGCCACTGTCAGCTTGTTCTCTTTCGTTTCATCACTTCCTTCGCATATTTGGATTAGCTTATCCCATATGTCTTTAGCAGTCGTGCAGTTCTTGACTTTGCTAAACATATTCTTATCTTTGTCCAGCGTCTTGAATAAGATGTCCTTGGCCACGTGTAAAATCTCTGGTTTCTAAAACAAAGAAACTTGATTCAACAATGTGAACCAGAGAGTGACACTCGAAGGTATAACGATGAATATCAAATGAATGAAGATTCTTCGAGTGCTTGAGCTTTGAATGCTTTCAACGACGAGTAGGCTCTGGGAGTATTTTGACAGCGTTTCAGTAATAGCAGTTAGCGAGTATGTTCTTCGATGCAAAATGTCTGCTATTTATAATCTTCGTTCAACGGTCGATGAATCCAGATAAGGCAACAAATCCTTTTTGAATTCCTGACTGTAGAACGCCGTCAATCCTGCTCCATTATATGGTAAAATTGCGTTTCGTCAGGGATGCGAGTATCATTTCCTTATGTGTGCTTTCCCGTTGAAAATGCCTCTGCCAATGTGTACTATTTTTCCAAAGATAGTACCAATCTCGTCTCCTTAATTTCAGGAAGTATGAGGGATTCTTGTTTTGGCCATCGATCTTTTCCAATTGAGTATACGATCGAATTTGAATCAACTTTTTGCTTGCGCCTGAAATCATTTCTATCGACAGATCTCTTCTTGAAGAAGATGAATGAACAGTTCCTTGCTGTCGAGAGATTTGTCGCGGTAAACGAGATAAGCCAATTTGCAAGTTTCAGCACTGATGACGTCATCAAATCTTTCCATTTACAAACTTTAGTACTGCTGACGTCATCATATCTGTTGGGAGCGTTGTAGCTGATTTTGATGATGACGTCATGATGTCTACTGCGGCTGACGTCATCAAATCCGTTGAGGCCAACGATGTCGTGTTGAACTAACTGTTTGCAAAAGCTGTCGATAGTGAACGTTGCTTGCACTGTTCCCAAAAACAACACTGTAGCGAGATCTGATGTCACCAGCGATAAATAATACTGTTTCAAGATCTGTCGAGTAAGCTTATCAATGCATATGGCCCTTTCTGTTGGTAGAACAATTCACTGTTCCCGTTGCTGTTGGCAGATACCATTTCGATACAATAGAAAAGAGCTGTTGGCGGATATCTCCATTCTTAATGCTTAATCGGTAGATTTTCTGCCCCGATAACTCGAATAACCAAATCAATCACTCAACTGTTCCAAGATCTGATTCAAATCAACTCGAAATCATAACTGTAGCTTGAGCCAATCACTGTTGTCAGCAATGTTGATCATCGTGAGAAGATTATTCGAATATTATCATTTAAGTCCAAATCTTTTCTTTTCTTTGTTATCACCAAAACTATAAATTTTATCCTAACACTTAGAAAATTTGGCGTACAGTTGTTGGTCTCTCAACGTCTGAAGGACAATTCTCAAATGCTCCTTGTGCTCCAAAGGAGTCTTCGAATACACCAAGATGTCGTCAATGAACACTATCACAAACTGATCAATAAACTCGCGGAAGACTCGGTTCATCAAATCCATAAAGACTGCAGGGGCATTCGTCAAACCAAACGGCATGACCAGAAACTCAAAGTGTCCGTACCTAGTACGAAAGGCAGTCTTCACGACATCTTGATCTCTAACTCTCAGTTGATGTTACCCTGAACGTAGATCGATCTTCGAATACACAGCAGACCCTTGCAACTGGTCAAACAAGTCATCGATCCTCGGCAACGGGTACTTATTCTTAACAGTAGCTTTGTTCAGCTGACGGAAGTCAATGCACATTCTCATTGTGCCATCCTTCTTCTTGACAAACAAAATAGGCGCTCCTCACGGCGACATGCTAGGTCTGATAAAACCTTTCTCCGGCAAATCATCCAGTTGCATCTTGAGTTCTCTCAACTCTGTAGGCGCTAAACGATATGGTGCACGCGAAATCGGAGCTGTGCCAGGCACCAACTCAATGCTAAAGTCGATCTCCCTCTTCAAAGGAAAACCAGGAATCTCCTCCGGAAACATATCAGGAAAATGACGCACCACTGGAACGTCACTGAGTTGCACATGTGAAGAAGAAGACGCATCCAAAGCGTAGATCATGAAACCAGCATTCTCCGTCGACAACAAGCTGAACATCTCCATCGCTGAGACTAACGGAATCTTCGATCGGGAATCATGGCCGTAGAAGTCCCACTTCTCGCCAGACTGAGGCCTAAAATGCACAATCCCATTGAAACAATCCACGGAGGCCCTATAATTAGACAACACGTCCATTCCCACGATACAGTCGAAATCCCACAACATCAAACGAATCAAATTCACTACCAACACATGCTCACCAAACCGCAAAACATCATCCAACAAAACTTCCTGGGAGAACAGGCTCACGCCACCAGGAGTAGAAACAGACACAACACCACGCAAAGAAATGGTATGCAGACCATGTTCAATCACAAATGCATCAGAAACAAAAGAATGCGATGCGCCGGTGTCAAACAACACTCGTGCAGGAAAGTCAAATACAAGACATGTACCTGCAATCACCCTGCTTGGCGTCTCCTCCGCTTGCTCCCTAGTAATGGCGTTGGATTGAGCATGCTGGGGTCCAGAATAAAACTGCTGAGACGACTGTCCGAAACGCGACGGACCAGGCAACTAGAATGGCCTAAACTGCGTCTCTCCAACTCTAGGCTGCGGAAACTGAGGGGAAAGACCCCTAGACGATCCTCCTCGACCCTGAGGTGGGGCTGTGGCTTGCGATCCAGCTGACGGACACACTCTCGCGAAATGCCCATACTGACCACAAATATTACAAGAGCCCTGCACACCGACACACTGGGTCGACGGATGCTTGCCTCCACAGAAACCACAGAACTCTGCCCTAGAACCACTGCTACTAGAGCTACCAGACCCAGAATAACCTGAACCAGACTTCTTCTTAAACTGATGGCCATGAGGTCGGAACCTCTGACGGCCCGACTGCTGAGCTAACTGCTACTGTGGCTGCTGCTGCTGCTGCTGGGGTTGATGGGCGGACTGGGAAGACTGCGAAAACTGTGCTCCCTGAACAACGGGACGACCACCCTGAGCACCCTGAGGCCTAGCACACGACCTCCGGTTCCGCAGACCTTTCTCGATATCAATAGCGCTATCCACGGCCTCTGCATAGCTCTTTGGTTTTCTCGACAAAACCAAAGTATACATGTAACGACCGGATCATTTAGAAGTCCATAATTAGAAAATCATGAGATTGAGGGATTACATTGCTATTTCAATTCGATTCTTGAATATTTCAGTCTATGTTATGATCAATCTTTATATTATTAAGGATTGATATTCAAATGCTAGAATACAAGTACCGTAGATGTTTAGTAACTTCTGCGAACCAAATGGATTCTCTATTTAACTAAAATTCTCGGTTTCCATGTATATATTTTGTTTTGAAAAACAGAGCAATTATGATTGAAGCCCATAATTCGCCATATTCAATCCATCCAGGCGGAACAAAGATGTTCAAAGATTTGCAAGCTCTGTTTTGGTGGCCAGGAATGAAACGCGATGTTTGTAATTTTGTTGCGGAGTGTTTAACCTGTCAACAAGTTAAAGCAGAACACCAGAGACCAGCAGGATTGTTGAAGCCACTTCCTTACCTGTTTGGAAATGGGATAACATAGCAATGGATTTTGTGGTGGGATTACCCAGAACAGTTTCGGGTTGTAACGCGATTTGGGTAATAGTGACAGTATTAACTAAGTCTGCTCATTTTCTTCCTGTAAAGACAACCGATGGTTTGAATAAATATGCAGAGCTTTATATCAAGGAAATAGTCAGACTCCACGGGATTCCAAGTTCTATTGTATCAGATAGAGATCCCAGATTTACTTCAAGATTCTGGAAAAGTTTACACCAAGCCTTAGGAACGAATTTAACTTTTAGTACAGCGTTCCATCCTCAAACCGATGGGCAATCAGAAAGAGTAATTCAAATACTGGAAGATTTGTTATGGGCTAGTGTTCTGGATTTTTCAGACAGCTGGGAATCTAAGCTACCATTGATCGAGTTCACCTACAATAACAGTTATCAAGCATCGATAGGCATGGCACCATACGAAGCTTTGTATGGCAGGAAATGTCGATCACCAATTCTTTGGGATGATGTAGGTGAAAGAAATGAAATAGGACCTGATATAATAGAACAAACTTCAGAAGCAATTAAAATGATACGTGAAAGAATGAAGACTGCTCAAAGTAGACAGAAGAGTTATGCAGATATTAATCGCAGAGAAGTGAACTTTGCGGTGGGAGATCATGTATTCCTCAAGATCTCTCCAATGAAAGGTGTTTTAAGATTTGGAAAGAAAGGAAAATTAAGTCCCAGATATGTAGGACCATTTCAAATCTTGGAACGAGTTGGAACGTTAGCTTATCGTTTAGCACTACCTCCACAAATTTCCTCTGTTCATAACGTGTTCCATATATCAGCACTTAGAAGATACATTGCGAACCCATCGCATGTTCTCCGACATGAACCAGTGCAATTGGAACCAGATTTGACTTACGAAGAAACTCCAGAAAAGGTCTTAGCAAAGGAGAATCGTAGGTTAACAAACAGAACCATTCCAATGATAAAGATTCAGTGGACAAACCACTCGGAACGGGAAGCAACCTGGGAAGTAGAAGCTGATATGCAAATAAATTACCCAGATTTCTTCAAGTAAGTGAATTTCGGGGATGAAATTCTTTTAAGGGGGATAGAATGTAACGACCAGATCATTTAGAAGTCCACAATTAGAAAATCATGAGATTGAGGGATTACATTGCTATTTCAATTCGATTCTTGAATATTTCAGTCTATGTTATGATCAATCTTTATATTATTAAGGATTGATATTCATATGCTAGAATACAAGTACCGTAGATGTTTAGTAACTTCTGCGAACCAAATGAATTCTCTATTTAACTAAAATTCTCGGTTTCCATGCACATCAACACACGACACTGTGCCTAGACTCAAGTGTGATCAAAGAAATCGAGCTTATCCCAGCTTAAGCTTTGATACCAAAAATGTCAGGCCTCGTGCTCACATCAGAGACAAAACACACAAAAACATGCGTAAGCTACTAAAAAGCGGGTAAAATTTTTGCTTTTGGCCTGACAGAAAGATAACATAATTTAAAATACGACAATACTCAAAATATATCCCAGTTACATAAAACCAACAAAGGTTACAAGCCCACAACATACAGTACAGCAGAAACATGTATCAATACCCGACAACAACCACGACCGAATATAGGGACTACAACAAAAGCACAGGGCATCCCCTGGATAACTGCACTGATACATAAATATATGTTATACGCTACTGGGATACTCTAACCACCTCCTGGGGCACCTCTAGCTGGGTCAGCACCACGACCAGCTGAATAACCTGGGAAACCTGAACAACAACAGGCAAACAAAACAAACCAATCCCCAGAGGGACCTGGGGTCAAACCCCAGTACGGAGAGCAACTGAAACAGCTAAAGAAACAGCATAAGATAAAATGCAGATTCTATGCATGAGACACCAACAACAGCTGAAGGCTACAACCGAAAAGGAGCCAAGGAATTCAAAGCACAGCTCGATAGAATCTGCAACGGAATGGTGGCCACGGGGTGTGTTCAAAGTGTGGTAATGAGCCACTTGCCTTGACACCACACCCGATACCAGATGCAACATAGCTCAACCTGTTGTTGCCCAACCTATGAACTGTGGTATTTAGCCACTCGGCGCATAGGGGCTAACAGATCCCAACAGGGAGATGAGAGTGCGGTATTGCCGCTCGCCCTCGCATCCTGGTAAGAAACAACAGCACAATACAACAAGATACAAGCAAGGGATCTGAAATGCAAGTGAATAAATGCGTGTATGCAATCAACCGAGAGCAGCTAGCATAACACAAATGCAACAGCAAGCAATACACAGCAATTCCAATCAGCGATGCAAATCAGCTCTCACATTCAATCCCACTACAATTTCAAGCTGAATTTCAAGCTCAAGATCCGTACCTCAATTTCGTGCAACAATTACTACAAAGCAAGCCCGAGAAATCTGGTTGAAACCTGCTAAAACACACGACGTAATTCTCAGGCGCTAACACAGAAACATAAAATCTGGAAGCTACACTCAACCAGCGTTCAATCTACCTTCCTAACTCAACAGGAAGTTTAAATTAAGGCTAGGGATAAGATCTCATCGAATAATTCGAAGTGCTACCTGAAATACACGACACACGAACAAGGCAGCAACTTCGCGTTTCTGCTCCAGCCAACCACAGCTTCCAAACAAGCTATCCAACGATGCATCGAAGAAAGAGGAGTCTAAATTTCCAACTCTTACTTCCAACAGATCCTTCAATCGTAGGGAATTGAAGAAAAACCACCGCGAAGAACAGTGAC
>KQ987756.1:11136-25109 GCA_001598015.1 Dorcoceras hygrometricum
TAAGTTGTCAACTGCTTCGCTGCTGATTCATCACTACGACTGCTGCGCTTTGCTACTTCTTCTTTTCTTTGCGCCTGGAATTCTTGCGACTGGACGCGTAGCAACAGCTGATATATTATAGCTCTCGACTGGATGCTGTTGCTACCTGCTGGTTTCTCTTGAGAGAAGTCCCTGCTGAATTTCCTCATCGCAAAGAGCATCTGCTGAATCTTTAGCGCAAGAGCAAAACGCTGTCGTATCAACTTATGTAAACGACATCGTTTTGCTATCGCTATCTCAAATAACATCTGCTGATGAACATTAGCTTGCGACTGAATAACTCCTCTACGACGTCGCTTCTACACACGTCTGGATGCAAGCTACCTGCTGATTCTTGCGACTGTTCTCTCAAACCATCTGCTGAATATGATGACGTCACCGATGACGTCATCAACACTAATCCATCTGCTGATTCCCAGCACGACGTCGCTTCATCTTATGCGCTTCACTTCATCTGCTGAAACCTCATCTGCTGATCACTGTAGCTTCCTGCTGAATGATGACGTCACTGCTGATGTCAACTACGTTTTATGCTCCAGCTAATCTTCTTCGTTCCAGCTCCAGCTCCAACTTGCGATTCTTCGTATCTTCTTGCTTCTTGAATAGCGACTGTTGATAGATTCATCAACAGTACTTATAACAGCGACTGCTAACATATTCGTCAGCAGTACTTACGCATCTTCTTCTTCGATTTATATCTTCAGCAGATTCCTCAGCTCATGTACCAGCTGGTTCACTTCGCTCTTAGCGCTTGCAGCTGGTTGTTATCGTTCCAGCTGGATTATCATGCTCCAGCTGATTTCTTGGCCTCCGCCTGATTACGAACAGCTGATCCAACTTTGGACGTCTCCAATGCTAATTCAACTGCTCATTCCATGAACACCAAACCAACTGCTGATTGTTTATATAGCGAACCAACTGCTGGACATATTTATCAGCTTTTCTTCTTTGCGCAATAAGCTTCTTCCTGCTGATATTCATCTTCGTTCCTAAATCCTGTGCACTTAAGTATAATTGTTAGAATCACAATAACAGGTTTTGTGTAATTCAAAACTTAATCAGGATCTGTCAAAAACAGATCCAACAATCTCTCCCTTTTTTATTTACACAAAACCTCAAATCAACGATGCATGTTCTAACAATTCTCTCCCTTTTTTTGGGAATCAAAAAGAAAGTGAACTGCTGGACTTCCCATATTTAAAAATAAAACTCTCCCTACACTGTTTCAACAAAAATAACGAAACAGCAGGAGTTTTGACTTTGAAAAACAAAACAACATTTGGGAAGCACCATACGCAACAATATATGATTTTCAAAAGAGAAACTGATGCATAACTCAAAGTTATAAACGACAGTGACGCCACTCTCCCTGCCTTTTATAACATGAGCTCAAATCATTTTAAAACTTCAAAATTTTGCATCAGCTGGAATCCGCAAAAACAGAACATTTTAAAATACAACAGAGCATACAAATATTTCAAATAACATGTGCTACTGAGTTGCTCAAAATTATGAAAAACCAGTACAGAGAACAGCTCAGATTTTTCATTCTTCTATCTCGCCCCATGTGCTTGTCACTGAGCCTCGCTCCAAGTGATCTTACAGCACAACGAAAATAGAAGCTTGGCATCTGCCCGAGACTCGCGCATTCCGACAGTTCATCAAGCGAAAAACCGGTTCTATATAAAAACAAATCTGGCCTTCATAAAATAAGTTTCTCAAGAACATTTAAAACATAGCACATGTGTTTTAAAATCAGTGCTCGTTCAAGAACAAACCTGCTCTGATACCACTTGTTGGTCCGTTTACAAATAAGGATCAATAAGGAGATCAGTAGCCGCGCGTTTGATAAAAGCCTTTCAAAGATTTTGCGCGCTGCCGATACAAACTTGAGCTGCAATAGCTCGTTGTTCTTGAACATTTACAATACCCAGAGCACCGGAGACAGATCTGGTATGATTTAAAAATCATGCGGAAAATACCAGAACTGAATCCTATATTTTAAAACAACTCAAACAGATTTATGTACAACATAAATCTATTCAAGACTCGTGTGCTTGTGTGCTGCTGAAATATGCTTGTGCGATGCTAAATACTGAAAGTAACTGCTGAACTGTTATGCGATGCTAAGTGTAAGCAAGTGCTGATTTATGCGTGCATGCTGAAAGCGCTGTGCATGTATGCGTGCTAGCATGCTAAGTAACATATGCAATACTGAAAGCTTAAAGAATAGATGTGAATGAATCCGGGTGTGTGAGATTGATACATTTAAGCTCTCATCTCTCTGTTTTTCTCACACACGAGGGACATGCTCTAAATAAGCTAATCTAGACTCAGCAATCAACTCTCGTGAAAAACTCTTCTCTAATGGCGGTCGATTGCTTCGTCTATCTCTTCATTTTTCCCTCTTGTTGGTGCACTGTATATTCAAAGTAATTCTACCACAGTATGTAGTTGCACCAACTGAACGAACACTCAGCAGAACACTCAGTGTCTCGCTCTCTATCAACAGGACTGACTCACATCGTCAACTTCTTCAATGGGCGTTGCCTCGAATAAATAGCCTCTGTAGAAATTCTTCCCGTTGGAAAGCTTCCAAAACTGTTCAGCGCTTCAGAAGGCTATCTTGTCTTCTTTCCATTTCAGTGCAACGCTCCTCTGTAAAGTACCGACAAGGGAACAGTACTTGCGTTCTTTTCTTTTGCAGACTTCTTGTCGCTTTCGCCATTTTGAAATGAGCTCAGCAGTTGACATCCATCTTAATACTTCGTAAGTTGTCAACTGCTTCGCTGCTGATTTAAGTGCATGCTGTTATGCTAAAGTAAATATGCAGGTGCTGATGAATAACAGAATACAATACACAATGATTTGTTTATGGAAGTTCGGACTTCAATGTCCTACGTCTCCCCTTCTTCCACCTCGGAAGGATCCACTACTAGAAGATTTGATCTTACAACTGCGTGTACAGACCCACCCACACAAGCAGCACTTGTATGGACTTCCTAGACTCCACAAATTGCACACCAGCCTCAACTGTGTGACTGACTACATACACAAGAGTTTTTCGTCATCGTGCTTGGACGGAAACTGTGAAAAGATTTCGAGATTCATTCACATCTATTTGTGAATGAATCTCGGTGTGTGAGATTGATACAATGAAACTCTCAACTCTCTGTTTTTCTCACACACTAGGGAAATGCTCTAACAAGCTAATTCTAGCTCCACTGTCAATCTGCAATAACGCTCTCTCTCGAATGGTAATTGACAGCTTCACTTCAGATTCATTTTCCCTTCTGTTGGTGCACTGTATATTCAATGTAAATCTACCACAGTATGTAGTTGCACCAACGTCGTCTCTTAACTGGACGAACTACAGCATTACCTTCAATTTGCGTTGCATCTAATATATATAGCCTCTGTTGAATTTCTTCCCGTTGGAAAGCTTCCAAAACTGTTCAGCGCTTCAGAAGGCTATCTTGTCTTCTTTCCATTTCAGTGCAACGTTCCTCTGTAAAGTACCGACAAGGGAACAGTACTTGCGTCCTTTTCTTTTGCAGACTTCTTGTCGCTTTCGCCATTTTGAAATGAGCTCATCAGTTGACATTCATCTTAATACTTCGTAAGTTGTCAACTGCTTCGCTGCTGATTCATCACTACGACTGCTGCGCTTTGCTACTTCTTCTTTTCTTTGCGCCTGGAATTCTTGCGACTGGACGCGTAGCAACAGCTGATATATTATAGCTCTCGACTGGATGCTGTTGCTACCTGCTGGTTTCTCTTGAGAGAAGTCCCTGCTGAATTTCCTCATCGCAAAGAGCATCTGCTGAATCTTTAGCGCAAGAGCAAAACGCTGTCGTATAAACTTATGTAAATGACATCGTTTTGCTATCGCTATCTCAAATAGCATCTGCTGATGAACAGTAGCTTGCGACTGAATAACTCCTCTACGACGTCGCTTCTACACACGTCTGGATGCAAGCTACCTGCTGATTCTTGCGACTGTTGTCTCAAACCATCTGCTGAATATGATGACGTCACCGATGACGTCATCAACACTAATCCATCTGCTGATTCCCAGCACGACGTCGCTTCATCTTATGCGCTTCACTTCATCTGCTGAAATCTCATCTGCTGATCACTGTAGCTTCCTGCTGAATGATGACGTCACTGCTGATGTCAACTACGTTTTATGCTCCAGCTAATCTTCTTCGTTCCAGCTCCAGCTCCAACTTGCGATTCTTCGTAGCTTCTTGCTTCTTGAATAGCGACTGTTGATAGATTCATCAACAGTACTTATAACAGCGACTGCTAACAGATTCGTCAGCAGTACTTACGCATCTTCTTCTTCGATTTATATCTTCAGCAGATTCCTCAGCTCATGTACCAGCTGGTTCACTTCGCTCTTTAGCGCTTGCAGCTGGTTGTTATCGTTCCAGCTGGATTATCATGCTCCAGCTGATTTCTTGGCCTCCGCCTGATTACGAACAGCTGATCCAACTTTGGACGTCTCCAATGCTAATTCAACTGCTCATTCCATGAACACCAAACCAACTGCTGATTTTTTATATAGCGAACCAACTGCTGGACATATTTATCAGCTTTTCTTCTTCGCGCAATAAGCTTCTTCCTGCTGATATTCATCTTCGTTCCTAAATCCTGTGCACTTAAGTAGAATTGTTAGAATCACAATAACAGGTTTTGTGTAATTCAAAACTTAATCAGGATCTGTCAAAAACAGATCCAACACATATGTCTAGGGGTGAAAGGTTGTGCTGAACTACAGCTTCGTCCCTAAAGAGGCGTGAAGACTCCTCCAAAACACTGATGTGAAACGCGTATCTCTGTCCGACACAATCGAGACCGGTATCCCATGCAGCCTAGTGATGTCCCATATGTACAACTCCATGTAAGACTCCTCCAAAACACTGATGTGAAACGCGTATCTCTGTCCGACACAATCGAGACCGGTATCCCATGCAGCCTAGTGATGTCCCATATGTACAACTCCATGTACTACATCATAGTGAATGTGGTCTTAACCGGCAGAAAATGTGCCGACTTGGTGAGTCGATCCACAATCACCCATATGTAATTTAACCCCTTAACGGTCCTCAGCAATCCTACAACAAAGTCCATCGCAATGTTCTCCCACTTCCACTCCGGAATAGGGAGGGTCTCAGTAGTCCCGCGGGTCTATGATGCTCTACTTTGAACTGCTGGAAAGTCAAACACTCGGACACAAAATGGCTGATATCTCGCTTCATTTCCGGCCACCAATATAATTGACACAGTTCCCCATACATATTCGTACTCCTTGGGTGAACAGAATAAGGTGAAGTATGAGCCTCTGACATAATCAGCTCTCTCAGTGCATCACCTACGGGGACCCAAAATCGGCCTCTATACTTCACAATTCCATCGCTCATTTTGCAATATCCACTGCTTTTCTCCTCATCCCTTGGTCTCCACTTCTGCAACTGCTCATCACTGGCCTGATTATCGTGGATGCGATCCAGTGAAGTAGGCTGTACAGTCATAGAATTCAGTCTAGGAGCTCCTCCTATAGTATAGACCTCTATCTCAAAGCTCTGAATCTCTCGTTGTAACAGCTCTGAAATGGACATATGAGCAACAACTACGTTCTTTCTACTCAATGCATTGGCCACTACGTTCGCTTTTCTCAGATGGTAGCTAATCTCACAGTCGTAATCTTTCACCAACTCTAGCCATCTCCTATGTCTCATGTTCAAATCCTTCTGCGTGAATAAGTAATTCAGGCTCTTGTGGTCGATGAAGATCTTGCACTTCTCTCCATACAGATAGTGCCTCCAAATATTGAGTGCAAAAATTAATGCTCCTAATTCCAGATCATGCGTTGTGTAGTTCCTCTCATGCACTTTCAGCTGTCTAGAGGCGTATCTATAACCATGTCGTCTTGCATCAACACTGCACCTAGGACTAGCTTAGATGCATCGGTGTAGATCGCGAATTCGCTTTGCCCTGATGGCATCACTAAGACAAGATGTTACGAGGGCTTCAAAGTATCAAAACTATGCTGGCACCCTGGCTCCATACATACTCGGCATTCTTATTCGTCAGCACAATCATGGGCACTGCAATGGAGGAAAAGCCCTTGATGAACTTCCGATAGTATCCTGCTAATCCAAAAAAACTGCGGATCTCAGATACATTGGCACTGCCACTCTTTAACTGCCTCCACCTTAGACGGATCAACTTCTACTCCCTTGCTAGAAATAACGTGGCCAAGGAATGTCACTCTCTCCAACCAGAATTCACACTTGCTAAATTTTGCATATATCTTCCTCTCTCTCAGCACTCCTTAAATCGTCCGTAGGTGCTGGCTGTGCTCCTACCTGCTCCTCTATTAAATGATAATGTCATCAATGAAGATGATGAAATACTGATCAAGGTACGGCTGAAATACTCAGTTCATGAGATCCATGAAGATCGTTGGAGCATTAGTCAACCCGAAAGGCATCACCAAGAACTCATAATGTCCGTAGCGCATCTTGAAAGCTGTCTTAGACATAAGAATCCCTCACCTTAAACTGGTGCTAGCCAGACCAAAGATCTATCTTAGAGAAAATCGAATCTCCCTGCAATAGTTTGAATAAATCCTCTACTCGGGGTAATGGGTACTTATTATTGATAGTCACTGCATTCAATCTCTGTAATCGATGCAGAGTCGCATATTACCATCCTTATTTTTCACAA
The DNA here is from genome assembly GCA_001598015.1 of Dorcoceras hygrometricum. Lineage (NCBI taxonomy): Eukaryota > Viridiplantae > Streptophyta > Magnoliopsida > Lamiales > Gesneriaceae > Dorcoceras > Dorcoceras hygrometricum. The sequence goes on from KQ987756.1 coordinate 17,911, forward strand.
AAAGCACAGGAGCGCCCCATGGGGAAACACTAGGGCGAATAAATCCCTTGCCTAGAAACTCCTGAATCTACTCCTTCAACTCTTTCATCACAGTAGGAGCAAGACGATATGGTGCCTTAGAGATCGGCGCAGTTCCTGGAAGCAACTCAATGGAAAACTTCACCTCTCACTCCGGTGGAACTCCAGCAATGTCCTCGAGGAAAACGTCTGTGTATTCTCGAACTACATCCGTGTCTGACAGCGACGGGCCACCAGGTAAGGTAGTCGTCGTAATGCTTGCTAAGAATGATGCGCATCCATCCTCAATGAGTGTAACGCCCAGAAATCTTAATTACGTGGAAATGAGTTCATGACTAGGGGGAAAATTATTTTAGAAATTATCTGCTATTTATGTGATTTATTTATAGTCTAATGTTTCATAATATGCATGTTATGTTTTTAGCCCTTTTGAGTTCCGGACGCGTGGACGAGACTAGGGACGATCGAGATGAAAATTATTTGAAAGTATTAAGCCCTCATACTTTTAAGAACAAATTTATTATTTTTAAGAATTAATTTCCGAAAAATAAGGTTTTATGCATTAGTGCCGAGGAGAACCCGTTTTTCACCTATACGGGCTGTTTTAATGGACTTTTCTATATTTTAAAATTGAGGAGGCCGCCGATGTTTAGAGTTTGATTCAAAATTTTACATTAGTGGAGGGTTAGTATTGGAAAAGTCTATTATTTTCCTAATTAAACATAGTAGGGGTCATTTTGGCACAATTCATTTCCTCCCTACCCCATTTTCGAAAACCCTACCTCCTTCCCCTCCCTCTAGCCGCCTCCTCCCCTTGGTGCTCTAGGCTCCACCGAATTTTGGGTGTTTTCAAGGTGGTTTGTCCCGATTTCATATCCCCCGCTTCTGTAACTCGCAGTTCTTCATTGTTCTCAAATCAAGACATGTAATATCTCTTCTTGTCTCACTATTTACACCATAGTATACTGTTTTTAATGAATAGTTTCATGAATTCTATGTGATTTGGATTGATCTATGCATCATATTTGAGATCCATGCATGCTTCATTTGTTAGAGTAGATGCCCAACTAGCCAACTTGTGGCGTGTGGATTTTATAGACTCTTGTACAAACAGTCTTTATATATCATATTCGCATTTACTTGTATGGCGTTCTTTACTTTCATTATGTGTGTAATGATTTACAATTTCATTGAGTAAAGACCTGGAATGCACTAAAGAGTATGTTAGATGTGATAGTGGGTATGAGGGCTATCATGAAACACATCTAATAGTCGCTATGTATTCTAAACATGTTCCTAGTCGATTGGGCCGTCAAAATGAGGATAAGGCCGCCCGAGTTCGAGACTAGTATCTGCGATGCGAAGTACCGTGTTTCATTGGTAGGGAACATTGTGATGTTCTGAGCATGCAGATAGATAGTGACCTGGTGATCTATCGAACTACCCTCGTTCGGACTTTCCAAGTGGTTACCATTTGTCGAGTGGATAAGTCCGAGGTCTTGGTTGTACTGATTAGTCCTCACGACTCGAAACGTCATTGAGACTCTACATGATAGGCGTCTCACTTTGACCCGTTTTCCGACTCACTTGGGGTCATAAGGCGTCGGGATTGGATGAGACCCCGATGCATGTAGGAGTCGATGCATCGTTATCGAGGATTCACCGCTCGCAGACATGCGTGGATATCCTATGCTATCTGAGGGGATAATAGTGTATAAATCTCTGTCCAGAGTACTAGAAGTGTATTAGGTAAATGTGTTTACCTAGTTTCACTCGCGATGTCACTATTCGATCTCCAAGATGTATGCATGGCTATCGGATCTATAGCGACTCTCGATTTACCAATGGTCGTTGATCTGATCGGGATATATGGATTGAAAGGACCGTACCGTACGCTAACCACGACCGACTGGTTCTTGCAGGCACTATCAGTGATACCTAGGGGATCATGGGGCGATTTTGCTAGACGCTTTACCATGATCCATTGGGCAGGTCCGAAATTGTGATTCCGGAGCCACAATGGTTGTGGGCCCACGGCTAGCTGTATCCCTGAACCATTGAGGGTCACACAAGTACTAGATTCGAGATTCCCGTACGGATACTCAGCTCAATGTTTTGAGCACGAGAAGAGGATTTCGGGAAGTGCGACTTCCTAAAAGTCAACAGGGGTCAAACCGAGGTTTCCCGCTGTTGAGGGGCAAAACGGTCATTTTGCACTGGGGTTCTGAAAAACGGTTTTCCAGATCATTATTCAGTTTCGGAAACTGAGTCGATCGGTCCGATCTGATCGGTGATCGGAGTTGAAGTCTCGGTGGTGGAGATGAACTGAATGTTCATTGTTGGACCCGGGCCCGTTGGGCCGGATCCAAGTCCATCACCTATTCTATTTAATATAGGATTATGACTAAACATAAAACACTTGATTAACCCTGAACCTAGTGCTAGCCGCCCCTTCCCTCCTCTCCAAACGCCGCCGCCGCCGCCCGTTGTCGCCGGAAATTCGTTTCCGGCCAACTCGACGAGGAGAATCCGTTCGTGCAGAATTAGTCAGTGCTTCTAGTGCAGCCTGAAGAAGGAGTCTTGGTTCTGGTCGTGGACCGGATTGGCGATTATCTACCGCAATCTACCGAGAAGAGCCGGGTTCTTGTAATTCCGGTTGGAGCCAGGCACAAGTGCCAGCAAGGTATTCGTTTTGAACGCCCTATGTGTGACGATATTTGTATTGTCTGTTTTTCGTATTGATCGTCTCCCGACCTTTTTCTATGTTCTTCCGCTGCCTCGCCGGGGGGCGGATCCGGATCTCCCAACAGTGGTATCAGAGCCAGTGTTTTTCGGATCTGATCAATACGTAATTGCCCTAGTTGTATCTAATGTTTTAATTTTTGGAATCGAATAAAAGAAAACTTGAAGAACGACCGCCGGCCGCCGCCGTGTGCGGCGGCTCCCCATCGCTCGCACACGCGAGGAGCGAGACGCGCGCGCTGACCGCGCGACACTGGCCCTTGTCCAGGCGTCTCTTCCGCGCAATGGCTTGCAACGTCCGGCCGATACATGCCGCCCCCTCTGCGCGAATGATTGCTCCACACGCTGCCGTGGCTTCACACTTGGATGCGCCACCCGTTGGCCGCTGTCCCGTGAAGCATCGCGCAGCCGATGGCTCTCTGTCGCGCGTTGATTGCATGCTTGGTGGCCGGATCCCTGCGCCGTTGGGCGCCGCTCCTCACAAGCGACATTCTTCACTGCCCGCGCGATTGTCGCGTTTGGTGGCTGGACGAGTCGATGCTTGCGGCGATTTGTTGCGAGATGGTGCGCGACGTCGCGCGCGATGATGTCGCACGATGGCGCGGCGTCGCGAGACACCGCGTGCGCCCTTGCGGCGCGCATGTTTCTTCACGGCGGCCGCCGGTCGGCCGCCGCTCCGGCGATGCTCCGGCGAGTCTCTGGCGATGTCGTGACGGCTGGTCTGAATTCTTCTAGGGTTTGGTTCGGGCCTGTCCCGAGCAGCCCGTGAAGTTCTCGGGCCGATATGCGATGTCGGGCCCGGTTTTGATCGATTTTGAAATTTTAAGTTTTTGGGCCTAAAATTGTTTTAAGCCCAATATTTGATACAATTAAAATTAGTAAAATATGATTTTAATTATGAAATATGATTTTGTAATAAAATATGATTTTGTTGATTAAAATTTATTTTATCGGCAAAATGCGATTTTATTATAAAATACGATTTCGTAATTAGAATATGATTTTACGATAAATAATTAGATTATTTAAATTAGCATGTTAATTAGATTAATTGCATGATTGGGGTGATCGAGAGTCGTGCCCAATGTGTTAGGTGTATGCAATAGGTTTTATTTGATTTCGGTTTTTTAATATATTTGATTATCATTTAAAGTGGGCCTGTTTGTGGCCCGTTCCCACCCCTTGATAAATGTATCCCTTATCTGTCATAGCAATTTAAATGTAAATTACTAGAGTTAGTGGGAGGACATCCGAAGATGGTGGAGATGACGATCAAGATATTGATGACCGAAGATCTGTAAAACCGGAAAGCATTGTAATAGGATTGCATTGCATATTGCATTACCCCTAGGATTGGACCCAGGTCCGTGGCTGGCAACCACGGACCGCATAGCTCTCGCGATCGATCATCCCAATGTTTACTTTATATATGTTGATATATAGTTTAATTGAATCCGCATGTTTGCATGTTTTAAATTAGATTTAAATATGCATGAGACCAAAATGTTTTTCAAAATAAAATCCCTCGTTTTAAATTTGATTTAAAACTTATATCAAGATAAAAGTTTATTCGATAAACTAAAGGGTATTTAAAATTGTTTAAATTAACCCTACCTTCCATCAACAATGGGTGTACGTCGATGCTACCCGTATACGTAGCCCGGCTCATATTATTGAGGGGGTCATGTTGCCGGAAAGCTGTCCGTGCCATTGACAAACTGTTGTGAGTCGGTTGGAACTCCCCTTAACGTTTGCTCATATTATTGGGGACGTTAAGGGGACCGTACTTCACGACTCAACATTGATGGGTCAATCTTGACACGTGATAGTAAACGGCGTCATATTATTGGGTCCTTACTGGACGTGAGGTGAATACATGGAGGTTACACCGGCTGCAATCGGAAACTACCTTTCAGGGGTCATGGATGGCTGATATTATTCGGGTCCATGGTCGCTTGATTGGGCTCCGTGTACCCACTAAAGAAACATGTTTTCTCGATTTCATTAGAGGGTGGTGAAATCGTTAAAATAGTGGGAGGGTAATTCATAAAACTAAATGACCATGTTTTATGTCTTAGCGTTTATTTTTATATAGTCAGTAATGCATGTCTGTATTCTTTTCAGTATAACTGCTATAAAAATGGTTTCGATGAAAAACTCGCTTGCTGCTATACTGGATAGCAACAGGTTCACTGGTCTTAACTATCAAGACTGGCTCCGCAACCTTAATCTTATACTGGCTTCGGAGAAGCTTCTCTATACGATAGAGAAGTCGCCTCCGGAGGAAACCCCTGCCAATATCAGCCCTGAGGAGCTGATTACGCTTAACCAATGGCGTGACGATGAGATATGGCAAATGGATGTGAAAACTGCGTTCCTTAATGGAAACATTAAGGAAGAGGTCTATATGACGCAGCCTGAGGTTTCACATCTGTTGGAAGCGAGCATAAGGTATGCAAGCTTCAGAGTCGATCTACGGTCTCAAACAAGCATCTCGAAGTTGGAACCTGAGATTCGATGAAACGATTAAGGAATTTGGTTTCATCAAGAATCTCGAGGAGCCATGTGTGTATAAGAAGGTAGTTAAAAGCGTTGTGACGTTCCTCGTACTTTATGTTGATGACATTCTGCTCATTGGGAATGATGTAGGAATGCTTCAATCAACTAAAGTATGGTTGTCTAGTATAGATTTTCGATGAAGGACATGGGTGAAGCATCCTACATTCTTGGAATACAGATCTATCGGGATAGATCTAAACGAATGCTCGGACTCACCTAAGCTACCTACATTGATACCATACTTAAGAGGTTCTCTATGGAAGAGTCCAAGAGAGGACACCTACCTATGTGCCACAGGGTAACTCTATCCAAGTCTATGTGTCCAAAGAATGATGAGGAGATAGAGAGTATGGCACGTGTACCATATGCCTCGGCTATAGGTAGTATTATGTATGGCATGATCTCGACTAGACCGGACGTCGCATATGCTCTGAGTGTCACGAGCCGCTATCAGGCCAACCCCGGTCAATTGCATTGGAAGGCCGTGAAGGATATTCTTAAGTACTTGCGAAGGACTAAGAATATGTTCATGGTCTATGGGGGTGGTGAACTGAAACTGGAAGGCTACACTGATTCTAACTTCCAGTGTGACGTGGATGATTCGAAATCAACCTCTGGATTTGTATTCATGCTCAATGGTGGTGCTGTCTCTTGGAAGAGTTCCAAGCAAGACACCATCGCGGATTCAACCACTGAGGCTGAGTACATCGCAGCATCAGCTGCTGCTAAGGAGGCCGTTTGGATAAGGAATTTCGTCCAAGAGTTGGGCGTCATTCCTAATGGATTTGGTCCAGTCTCGGTGTACTGGGACAACACGGGTGCCGTTGCGTAAGCAAAGGAGCCTAGGTCTCACCAAAGATCCAAACACATACTGAGGAAATACCACATAATCCGGGATATTGTGGCTAGAGGTGACATAGCAGTTGAGAGAGTCGCCTCTGCGGACAACGTTGCTGATCTACTTACGAAGCCCTTGCCTGGACCGTTGTTTGAAAAACATCACGAAACAATGGGACTGCGTCTGATGAGTAGTTGGCTTTAAGGCAAGTGGGAGATTGTTAGAGTAGATGCCCAACTAGCCAACTTGTGACGTGTGGGTTTTATAGACTCTTGTACAAACAGTCTTTATATATGATATTCCCATTTACTTGTATGGCGTTCTTTACTTTCATTATGTGTGTAATGATTTACAATTGCGTTGAGTAAAGACCTGGAATGCACTAAAGCGTATGTTAGATGTGATAGTGGGTATGACGGCTATCATGAAACACATCTAATAGTCGCTATGTATTCTAAACATGTTCCTAGTCGATTGGGCCGTCAAAATGAGGATAAGGCCGCCCAAGTTCGAGACTAGTATCTGCGATGCGAAGTACCGTGTTTCATTGGTAGGGAACATTGTGATGTTCTGAGCATGCAGATAGATAGTGACCTGGTGATCTATCGAACTACCCTCGTTCGGACTTTCCAAGTGGTTACCATTTGTCGAGTGGATAAGTCCGAGGTCTTGGTTGTACTGATTAGTCCTCACGACTCGAAACGTCATTGAGACTCTACATGATAGGCGTCTCACTTTGACCCGTTTGCCGACTCACTTGGGGTCATAAGGCGTCGGGATTGGGTGAGACCCCGATGCATGTAGGAGTCGATGCATCGTTATCGAGGATTCACCGCTCGCAGACATGCGTGGATATCCTATGCTATCTGAGGGGATAATAGTGTATAAATCTCTGGCCAGAGTACTAGAAGTGTTTTAGGTAAATGTGTTTACCTAGTTACACTCGCGATGTCACTATTCGATCTCCAAGATGTAAGCATAGATATCGGATCTTTAGCGACTCTCGATTTACCAATGGTCGTTGATATGATCGGGATATATG
>KQ987756.1:25370-40854 GCA_001598015.1 Dorcoceras hygrometricum
GCCAGCAAGGTATCTCGTTTTGAACGCCCTATGTATGACGATATTTGTATTGTCTGTTTTTCTTATTGATCGTCTCCCGGCCTTTTTCTATGTTCTTCCGCTGCCTCGCCGGGGGGCGGATCCGGATCTCCCAACATCATTGTTTTCATTACGTTTTTTATTTGATCTTGTGATGCTTTGGCCAAGGGCGGTTCAAGGGGCTTGTGCTTGGTTCATGGGGGTCCTAGGGTGGTCAAGTGGTGGTCCTTCGTTGTAGGGAAGGTGGCTCGACATCATGGTCGAGCCAAGATTTACGCACGGCTACATCCAGCATGCGGCGTGGGCTGCCTCCTTCACGCAATTAGGTCGGGCGTTGTGGCTCATGTCGTGTGCCATGGTTGGGTCAGGTGGAATCGGCTAGACCTGGGGGTTGTCCAGCCGGCAGGGCTCCGGTCACGACGGCCGTAGCAGGGGGGCGTAAGGTTAGAAGTGGCGTGGTCGCGGGCGGCGTGTGGGCGTACGTGTTGCAATGTTAGGGTTTGCATGGTATTGGCCGGTTCGGTTGGGTCGGTGGATTGGTTCAAATGGATCGGGTCGATTATTCGATGGTCGAGTCAAAATATTTTAAGTTTGGTCCGGCTTAATTTTTGGACCGCGTGTTTTAATTTTAAAGTTTTTGGTCCAATTTTAAGAATTTTAGGTCAAATGTTTTAAGTCAAACTTTTAATTATTTTATGGACCTAATATTTTATATTAAGTTTTAAAGTCAAATTTTGGTCAATGGGACTTTTACTTGGTCAAATTTTAATTCTTAATTTTAAAGTAAAGGGGTGAGTATTTTATATATTTTTAAAGTTCAATTTCAAAGTCATGGGCCAAGTCATGTTTATAGTTAGATGTTATTTTAAAGTTAAGTCTAGGCTTTTGGGCTTAGAATTAGTGGGCCAGGCACCTGAACCAGTCTTTGACCGGAGTATAAAATGTAGAAACCCGTAAATATATATTTAATTATATATGTAGTATATTATGTATGATGATGTTTTAAATGAATGAATTAAATAAATATTGACGGGCTAAGCCTTTTAAATTGCATGTTTTTATGAAATGCACGCATCATGAAAGTTTTATGAAAATGTTAAGCATGAAAAGAAAAGAAAAATATTTTCGAGGGATTGAAGTGATGTGTGGCAAGTTTACACGCATCATGAAAGTTTTATGAAAATGTTAAGCATGAAAAGAAAAGAAAAATATTTTCGAGGGATTGAAGTGATGTGTGGCAAGTTTACGATGGGAGCTAGTCGGGAAACCGGGCCCGAGGAACCCCTGTTTTGATGTATTACGAGCTTATGGATCCATGTGATCACGACATGGTGAAGTGGCAGTATAGAGGTGTGAGGAATCCCGAGGTAAGGTCGGGTGAACCGCATCGCCGCGTACGTTGGTTCTTTAGATTGATCAATCGCTTATGTTATGGCTCACACTTCATGGACTCACACGCCCTTTTACGTTACGTTATGCTATGTCATGCCTTATCATGTATGCTATACGATGACGATATGTTACGACTCTTTATGGATCATGTTTTACGATCATTCATGCACGCATGTTTTGAAGTTATTTTACTATGCGTATGTGCTTGCATGCGACTTTATCATTTTGTACCTTGTTATTATCCAGATAGAGCATGCTGAGCCTTTAGGCTCACTAGGTTTAAATGGTGCAGATAATGATCCTGTTGAGTTTATGCCGATCGGCGGTGAGGATCTCTGAGCGCCCGTTGCAGCTCTGCCCCATGACCACCCCGACGTCATTACTCATGTTTTGATACATTTTCAGATATTTTATCAGTCACGTTCGGTTTTCCGCAACTTTTATATATACTGATTTTAAGTCGTATGGTTGATTTAATGTTTTTGAGATATTTATTTTATTTATGTTTTAAATTAATGTTGAGAAAAATGTTTTAAAGGGGACGACCATACTTTTAAAGATCGCACTTTATTTAAAAATTTCTAGAGTACGGTTCGTTTCAGTTGGTATCAGAGTGGTGGTTCTGGAGGGGTACTAGCCTACTGCGTGGAGCTTGGAAGTCGCACTTCCAGTCTGTAAGATTTAGAGTTTTATGATTCCTATTTATTTTCGCATGATGCATGTTCTATTTTCATCACTAGAGTTACCTTAGGAGTTTTTAGAGTTAGACGCTTAGTCATGCACTTAGATTTACGTGAATGGATTTTGCGTTCCAGTATGCCTTCCAGACGCGACAGGAGTCAGCAGAGTGATAGTACGCCTCTTCCTCCTCCCCCACCTCCATAGTTGACACCGTACGAGAGGGCTAGTGTGGACATGCTAGCCGGGATCACCAGGTTGCTGGAGAGACAGTCGGAGCGACCTGGGAAGTCCCATGATGAGGACGTGACTGAGAGGTTCCGCAAGAAGGGACCTAAGGAGTTTGCTGGTACTACTGATCCGCTTGTAGCTGAGGAGAGGATCCGTTCGTTGGAGACCATCTTTTCTTATATGGGTCTCCCGAATGCTGACAAGGTCCGATGTGCTATCTTTATGATGAAGGGAGACGCAGCTCTTTGGTGGGAGAGCCGATGGTGGGTTTTATTCTGGAGAGCCTAACTTGGGAGAGGTTCAAGGTCATCTCTTTGAGAAGTATTTCACTTCTGATGCCCGAAGTCAGTTGATCAGAGAGGTTATGAGTCTCCGCCAAGGAGACAAGTCTGTTGCTGAGTATGTGCGACAGTTCGAGCGGGGGTGTCACTTTGTGCCCTCGATCGCGTATGTGGAGAGCGAAAAGCTGCGACAGTTTACTGACGGACTGCGACTAGACATCCGCCATGATGTCAATATGGCGGATGTGACCATGTACATGGCGGCAGTGAACAGAGCTTACCGGTCTGAGAGGGGCCGGAAGGACATGATAGATTACTATCAGAGGAAGAGGAAATTTCAGCAGCCCGCCAGGGGTTAGTCTTCGCAGCAGCCAGTGAAGAGATCTTTTCATGGCCCTTCTAAGGGCCTTAATCCATAGGGGCAGCAGCAGCAGAGACCTCAGGGCCAGCAGAGGCTGCAGAAGTAGGGCCCAACGCTCCCAGACCTGGAGGGGCACCGATCTGCAAGGAATGCAATAAGCAGCATTCAGGAGCTTGTATGACGGGATCAGTCAGGTGCTATCACTGCAAGGAGCCATGGCATATTTATAGAGATTGCCCTAAGAGGAGACAGGCCACAGGTCGTGTTTTGGTGATGCAGGCGAAGGCCGCAGACCCAGACACGACACTGCTTACAGGTATTCAGCTTTAGAATTTCAGCCATTTTGCGTGACTCTGGAATTTTGGTATTCGCTGTATTCTAAATTGCATGCTGATAGAACACTGGTCGGAGGTTTATGCCTTAGGCCGTTGGGTTGAATCTAGTAGAACTATAGACCTTTTAGAACGTGCATTGGGAACTTAGACGGATAGGACTAGCGAACCTAGAAATTTTTTTGGCATCTAAACTATATTTGGGAATCTAGATCGACTGTAAACGCGTGCCTGTGTGACGTTTATGTTTCAGGCGAGATTTAGGTGCTTGGTGTCACTATCCTTGCCTTGCTAGACTCAGGGGCGACACACTCATTTATTTTGAGTGTGTTTACACAGAGGATGGGTATTACGTCGGAGAGCTTGGGTGTGGCTCTCGCAGTGACGGTTACGTCAGGAGAGGAGTTGACGACGACCAACGCTGTTCTGGGATTGACGATGATGTTCCAGGATCATGCGGTCACAGCAGCCTTGGTTGTTTTGCCGATGTCAGGATTTGACCTCATTCTAGGAATGTACTGGTTGATGGAGCATGGAGCAGTGATTGATTTCCAGCGTAGATCAGTGATGATCAGGCCGCCAGGGCAGGAGACTTTCTTATTTGAGGCAGCGAGGAGACCACGGAAGCCCAGGTTTATACATTGTCTACAGGCCAGGAAGCTAGTTGAGCTTGGATGTCAGGCGTTCTTGGCCAGTGTTACGACTACAGGAGTTACAGCAGGCCCTTCATTGTCTGAGGTGGAGGTAGTCAGAGACTTTGCAGATGTCTTTCCTGACAACGTTGCGGAAGTTCCATCGGAGAGAGAGGTGGAGTTTTCGATCGAGCTTATGCCAGGTACTGTGCCTATCTCTAAGGCACCGTATCATTTGGCTATTACAGAGATGAAGGAGCTGAAAGAGCAGATTCAAGAGTTGCTCGACAAGGGATTCATACGCCCTAGATTTTCTCCATGGGGCGCTCCAGTTCTATTTGTGAAGAAGAATGATGGCAGTATGAGATTGTGCATTGACTACCGGGAGTTGGACCGTGTGACAGTGAAGAACAAGTACCCACTCCAGAGTATAGAGGATTTATTTGATCAGTTGCAGGGAGATTCGTTGTTCTCCAATATTGATTTGAGATCTAGCTACCATCAGTTGAGAGTCAGAGAGGAGGACGTGTCCAAGACTGCCTTTCGGACATGTTATGTCCACTACGAGTTCTTGGTGATGCCGTTTGTCCTGACGAATGCCCCAGCGATCTTCATGGATTTGATGAAGAGGGTGTTCAGACAGTACTTGGACCAGTTCATCATTGTTTTTATCGATGACATCTTGTTCTACTCGCGGAGCTTGGAGGATCATAGACAGCATTTCCAGACGACTTTGCAGACATTGAGAGAGCACAAGTTGTATGCCAAGTTCAGCAAGTGAGAGTTTTGGCTCAAGCAGGTGGTGTTTCTGGGGCATATCGTTTCTAGAGATGGGATTTCAGTCAATCCATCGAAGGTGGAGAAGTTCAGAACTGGGGGATTCCAAAGAATGCAGCAGAGATTCGTAGTTTCTTGGGATCAGCAGGATACTACCGCAAGTTTATCAAGGGCTTCTTGTCGATTTCAGTGCCCTTTACAGCCCTGACCAAGAAGAATGCGAAATATGTGTGGAGTCCTGAGTGTCAGAGGAGCTTCGATCAGCTGAAGGAGGCTCTCACTTCATGAAACGACCAGACTCTATAAATTTTTTTTTGAAACATGTGCGGAATACTTAAACGTAAAGTATGGCTCGTTCCCTTTAAAAATCATTTCTAAATCATTTTCTCAAAATACTTTAAGCATAAATAAAGGAATATTTAAAATAGTTAAAACATCCAACATAATAAAATAAACTGAGTAAAAATACTGAATGTAATCATGTTTAAAACCAGAATCTAAAACTGTATCATGACAGAACTGAAACGTAAAGGCGGTCACGGGGTACTGTTGCAGCAGGCGCTCATAGGTCCTCACCGCCAGTCGGAATATACTTATCGACAGGATCATCACCTGCACCATTTAAACCTAGTGAGCCTAGAGGCTCAGCATGCTCTATCGTAATACATAACAAAGTACATACTAATAAAATCGCATGCAAGCACATACTTGTAATTAAAATAACGTTAATGCGTGAATGCGTGCATAGTTTTAAAACATTTATTCATACATTTCATATCGTACATACGTAACATAAGCATACATAAGGCATGACATAACATAACATGAAAAACGTATGAGTCGTATCATTGAACGTGAGCGGACGTGTGAATGATCAGTCGTAATAACCAACGTACGTGGCGGTGTGGTTGTGAGACCCGAAAGCCGATGAGATTAATTGAGTTAATTAATCGTTTTTTGTTGAGATCAGCTTTGAGTTGTTGCGCTTGGAGAAGCTATCGGGCTCTGTTTGTTCTTAGAACAGCTTTGGTTAGTTGAGTTCTTTCGCGGAAGCTGTTCAGTAGTTAGCGCAGGTCATCACGGAATGTTGGCGTTCAGCAGTGGTGACGTCAGTATTAGTGATTGTGTTCAGCAGTCATAGCGAGATCAGCAGTCGCTGAGCAGTAGCGAGTGCGCTAGCATGTTTCAACAGTGAGTAGTTCTACGTTGTCGTTTGAATTAGTTGGAACGACAGCGTTTTGGGGTTAGCGAAGAAGATCAGCTGTGAGTTGCGTTATCGTCAGCTGGGTGATAATCTGTTGTTGCGTTTCTAACAGCTTTTGGTTAGTATTCAGCAGTGAGTAGCGGGTGACGTGTCCAGTTACGACAGTAGTTCTCTGCGACGTCGTTTGAGTTAGTAGCGATCTCTGTTTTGGCTTAGTGAGAGATCTGTTGCAAGATCTGTTTTGCGAGCGGGAATATCAGTTGCGATAGTTTAAGTTGTCGGTGGAGCTGTTCCTATTTTCTGTCAGCGGTGAGATTAAATGGAGAGCTTGGCCTTGTTCTCTATTATTGTTCCCGACACTTATAATATTTCCCGATTTCCAAATCCTATCGTGATACCCTAGCTACTGTTCACCGAACCTTATCTTCTTCTATTGCCGGCGGTAGACAGCTCCGACGAAGGCGAGAGTTGTAGCGTTGGACTCCTATTGCTGAGACGCTTCGTTTGGATATTGTTTTCGAACGTTTGATTGAAGCTGGTGAGGTGTGCGAAGACATCTCCCTTGTGTAGTCTGTTGGCATAAGTGTCGGAGTTCGCTCCTAGCTTTTTGGGGTAAGTTCAGATCCTGCCTTTAATCTTGTTAGAGCTTTCTGTGGTGTTAGATGAGGTAAGATAGCGCTGGTTGAGTGTAGCTCCCGGCTGTTGCTTTTCTGTTCTTCGATCTTTGAGCATTTGTTGTGTTGCCGTTGAGCAGGTGGTGGATCTGTGTCATTATGGAAATCTTATATGTTGTAATTATACCTCAGAAGACTTGAGGTACGGATGTGAGCTTGTTTACAGCTTAGGATTGAGCATGGATTATATGCTTGCCCGCTGTGTATGCTATGTGCTGTTATTACTTGTGCATGTGTTATAATATCAGCTGTTGCATTTGCATACACGCATATTGCTGTCGAGCCCTGTTTTGCTAGCTATGCCTGTTCTGTTGAATTGTGAGTACCAGGATGCTATGTTCAAGGAAGAGCGGGTAGTTCCCGTATACCTTGGAAGCTGAGCGGGTAACTCCCATACCTCAATCTCCCTGCTGGGTTTGTTAGCTGCTATGAGCGGAGTGGGTAGCTCCCACATCTCATGAGTAAGAAACAGCAGGTGGAGCTGGTTGTTAGCATCTGGTATGGTGTACTAGAGATGAGTGTGTAGCTCCCATGTGCTCAGTATACCCGTGGCCACTACTGATTGTACCTTTGATCAGATCTTGCTGCTGAGCTGTTGTTCAGATCCTTTGGCTCCCTGATTTCGGTTGTAGCCTTGATCCCTTGCATAGCATGTGCATATTTATCTGTTGCTTTTCCTTATGCTGTTTATGCTGCTCTCCGTACTGGGGTTTGACCCCTAGGTCCCTCTGGGGCTGGTGTTTGTTGCCTGTGTGTTGTTTCCAGGTTTCCCAGGTTTCTCTACTGGTCGTGGCTTTGACCCAGCTGGAGGTGCCCCAGGAGATGGATAGTGTGTCCCAGTTAGCATATAGCATATATGTACTAGCACTGTTAGCCGGGGAATGCCCTGTGCTTGTGGGATTGTGTTATCCGTTGTAGTACTGGTAATTGTGTTTGTATAAATGATGTACTGTTGTATCGTGTATTTGTAAACTGGGATATTTTAAGTATGATTGTATTTTAAATTATATGTTTTAGACCGTCAGGCCAAAAGAGAAAATTTTAAGCCACTTTTTGTATGCTTCCACTATGTTTGCGTGGTTTAACTCTAAGTAGAGCACGAGGCCTGACATTTTTTGTATCAGAGCTTAAGCTGGGATAAGCTCGATTTTTGTTGATCACACTTGAGTCTAGGCACAATGTTGTGTGTTGCATTTGCTTGGTTATGTGATCTATTTGCTGCCTTTGATTATGCTGTATCTATTCTGTTGTGATCTTACCCTCTTAGTGTTTCTTAGATGCCGTCTAGACGTAGGGGTAGAGGTAGAGGGCAGATTCCGAAGAGTCTGAAGGTCAGACAGAAGGTCATCAATGTGGTTTTCCCCATCGTGGTCGCGATAGGCAGGCCGAGGATGAGGTTGATGAGTTGGCTGCTCGAGTGAATGACATGGAGCTTGCCATGGCGAGGTTTCAGCGTATGAATCCTCAGGTTTTCAATGGTGATGAGTCTAGTGCTGATGCAGATTCATGGTTACAGCATGTCACGGGTTTGTTTAACCGTGTGCAGTATGATGATGATCTCAAGTTGAGTCTGGCTACTTTTCAGTTGAGGAAAGGTGCGGAGCGTTGGTCGAGGGGCGCTTCGAGGACTATGGAGGAGACTGGAGTAGGGATTACTTGGGACAGTTTTGCGTTGCTTTTCTTCAAGAGTATGTCCCGGAGTCCTATGTGAACGCTCGTGAGCGTGAGTTCGATAACTTGGAGCAGGGCAGTATGTCTGCTAGAAAGTATGCCCGCAGGTTTTATTCCCTTCTTGCGTACGTGCCGCATGTTTCTGGTCGGGAGAGAGCGAAGAGAACTAGGTTTCTTGAGGGGTTGAACGAGGATTTGTATTCCTTGGTTTTGGCTAGCTCGCCGAAGAGCTATGCAGAGGCGGTGGACAGTGCGATCGATATTGAGGAAGGTTTGAGGAACCGTCGGTCTCGTGGTAGGCCGCAGGTGGCGCAGAGTAGTCGTCCAGTGGTTCAGGGGGCGCAACCTTCCCAGTCTGTGCAGTCGTCTCAGCCACCCCAACAGCAGCAGCAGGTATCCCAACAGTTTGGTCATCAGAGGTTTCACCCTACAGCGCAGTGTGTAGGTGTGCAGGGTTCTTGTAATGTCTGTGGTCAGTACGAGCACTTTGACAGAGTGTGTCCTTTGTCTGGATCGCAGCATACCGCAGTTCCACCGCAGGGTCGAGGTGGATCGTCTAGAGGTCGTTCTGCTTTTCCTGTTCAGCAGCAGATGTTGGGGGAGCCTCAGTTTAGGCCATTTCAGCAGCCTGGTCCTTCGCGGTTTGGATAGTCTTCCCAGCCTCAGTTTTCTGGACCTCAGTTGCCCAAGTGAACGCCATGACCAGGGAGCAAGCGGAAGGCACACCGGGCGGCGGGATTATCCAAGGTACTTGCTTTGTTTTTTATTTTCCTGCGCGTGTGTTGTTTGATTCAGGAGCGTCGCATTCTTTTATTTCTGATGCATTTGTGGTTGAGCATGATTTGCATACCAGTCCTTTGTGTGATATTGTATCTGTTGCGACTCCTGCCGGTGCGAGCCTGTTCTCCCAGGAGATTTTGTTGAATGGTGTTCTTAGGTTTGGCGAGAGTGTGTTTTTAGCCAACCTGATCAGGCTAGTGATGTGGGATTTCGACTGTATAGTGGAAATGGACGTGTTGTCTAGCTATAGGGCCACTGTGGATTGTTTCCATAGCGTTGTGCGATTTAGGCCCCATTCTGGCGAGAAATGGAATTTCTACGGCCAAGATTCCCAGTTGAAGATTCCTTTAGTCTCTGCGATGGAGATGTTCAGCCTGTTGTCACTTGAGAACGCTGGTTTCATGATCTATGCCTTAGATGCGTCTTCTTCTTCGAGCGTAGAGCTTAGTAGAGTCCCTGTGGTTCGACATTTCCCGGATGTGTTTCCTGAGGATATTCCTGGTTTTCCTCCGAGGCGGGAGATAGACTTCAGCATTGAGTTGGTTCCTGGTACAGCTCTGATTTCGCTTGCTCCGTATCATTTAGTGCCTGCTGAGTTGAGGGAGCTTAAGGAGCAGCTTAGTGATTTGCTGGGGAAGGGATTCATTAGGCCTAGCATGCCCCAGTGGGGAGCGCCTATCTTGTTTGTCAAGAAGAAGGACGGGTCGATGAGGATGTGTATCGAATTTAGGCAGTTGAACAAGGAGACAGTGAAGAACAAGTACCCTTTGCCTAGGATCGATGATCTTTTTGACCAGTTGCAAGGTTCTGCCACGTTTTCTAAAGATCGGTCTGCTTTTTGGGTATCATCAGTTGCGCATCCGTGAGCAGGATGTTGAGAAGACTGCGTTTCGTACGAGGTATGGGCATTACGAGTTTCTAGTTATGCCTTTTGGTTTGACAAATGCTCCCGCAGTTTTAATGGACTTGATGAATAGAGTCTTTAGAGAGTTCATCGATCAGATTGTGATTGTGTTTATCGATGACATTTTGGTGTACTCTAAGACTCCATTGCAGCACAAAGAGCATTTGATGCTGGTTATTCAGAAGCTTCGAGACTCGCAGCTGTATGCCAAGTTTTCCAAGTGCGACTTTTAGTTAGATCGAGTTGTGTTTCTGGGTCATGTGATCTCTGTTGATGGTATTTCTGTGGATCCCAGTAAGGTTGAGGCTTTTCTTAACAGGGAGCGTCCCAAGATTGTTGCTGAGTTGTAGTTTCTTGGGTCTGGCTGGCTATTATCGTCGTTTTATCGAAGGTTTCTCTAGTATAGCTAAGCCAATGACGCAGTTGACTCAGAAAGACAAGCGTTTTGTTTGGAGTAAGCAATGTGAGAGTAGTTTTCTGTTTCTCAAAGAGAAGATAACTTCTGCGCCTGTGTTAGCTCTGCCGTGTTGTTCAGGTTGCTTTCTCTAGTATAGCTAAGCCAATGACGCAGTTGACTCAGAAAGACTAAGCGTTTTGTTTGGAGTAAGCAATGTGAGAGTAGTTTTCTGTTTCTCAAAGAGAAGATAACTTCTGCGCCTGTGTTAGCTCTGCCGTGTTGTTCAGGTTGCTTTGTAGTTTGTGCAGATGCTTCTTTGAATGGATTGGGTTTTGTGTTGATGCAGAATGGTCGAGTCATTGCTTATGCCTCTCGGCAGTTGATGCCGCATGAGACTCGTTACCCAGTTCATGATTTGGAGTTAGCAGCAGTGGTTTTTGCTTTGAAGATTTGGCGTCACTACCTGTATGGCGAGCAATTTATGGTGTACTCCGACCACAAGAGTCTTCAGTATCTGTTTTCTCAGTCAGATTTGAACATGAGACAGCGTAGATGGATGGAGCTGCTAAAGGATTTTGATTGTGAGATCAAATACCAACCTGGGAAGATTAATGTAGTTGCTGATGCATTGAGCAGAAAGGCTCAAGTGGCGATGCTGGCTTCGTTGCAGATTTCGAAGGTCCATGAGCATCTTAGCACTACTGGTTGGAGATTTTACCCCGCTGAGGATTATGTTGTGGTGTCTTCTTTCCAAGTTGAGCCACAGCTTGTTTCTAGCATTAGAGCAGCTCAGAGGACTGATCCATCTATCCATGAGTTGAAGCTGAAGGTGAGAGCTGGACAGTTGGAAGACTATACTGTCTCTTCTGATGGTTGTTTGAGGTTTCGTGGCAGGCTTGTTGTGGCAAATCTGATTGATCTTAGAGAAGAGATCTTGCGAGAAGCACACTGCAGTAGATACAGTGTCCATCCCGATGCGAGGAAGATGTATCATGCCTTGAAGCAGCATTACTGGTGGGCAGGTTTGAAGAGTGATGTTGCTGATTTTGTAGCCCGATGTATGAATTTTCAGCAAGTCAAGGCAGAGAGGATGAGACCTGGTGGTTTGTTGCATAGCTTAGAGGTGCCCCAATGGAATTGGGAGCACATAGCTATGGATTTTGTCACGCATTTGCCCCGTTCCAGCAGAGGTTGTGATGCTGTGTGGGTTGTGGTAGATAGATTGTCGAAGTCTGCGCATTTCATTCCCTACAACATAAGCTATTCTTTGAAGAAGATGGCGAAGTTGTACATCGATTTTGTGGTGCGTTTGCATGGTGTGCCAGTTTCGATTGTTTCAGATCGTGATCCTCGATTTAATTCCAGGTTTTGGAAGAGTTTGCAAACAGCTTTGGAACTAGATTGGCTATGAGTACCGCGTATCACACCCAAACAGATGGCCAATCGGGGAGAACTATCCAGATTTTAGAGGATATGTTGAGAGCTGTTGTGATGGATTTCAGTTGTAGCACTCGTTGTCTTTGGTTGAGTTTTCCTATAATAACAGCTATCAGGTCACGATTGGCATGGCACCGTTTGATGCTTTGTATGGCATGAAGTGTAGATGTTGGGAAGAAGTGGGGGAGAAGCAGCTGTCTTCCCCAGAATTTGTGCAGCAAATGAGAGATCAGGTGGACTTGGTTCGCCAGAGAATGAAAGCTGCTCAAGATCTCCAAGCCAGTTATGTGAATAAGAGGCGTAGGCCTTTATAATTTGAGGTTGGTGATCTAGTTTTCCTTAAGGTTTCTCCTTTCCGCAGTGTTATGAGATTTGGTCTCAAGGTAAAGTTAGCTCCTCGCTATGTCGGTCCGCATGAGATCTTAGAGAGGATTGGTCCTTTGTCTTATCGACTGTTGTTGCCACCAGATTTGTCTTCCTTACATGATGTGTTTCATGTTTCGATGCTGAGGAAGTATGAGCCAGATCCCTCGCATGTGTAGAGAACTGACGAGATTGAGTTAGATAGGACTTTGAGCTAGGTTGAGTATCCCTTGCAGATCTTGGATAGAAAGGTGAAACAGCTGAGGAATAAAACCATTCCTTTAGTGATGGTTCAGTGGAGCAAGCACGGTAGAGAAGAAGCTACTTGGGAACTGGAAGAGAAGATGCAGCGTGAGTGGCCGCATCTGTTTGAGTAGATGCTGTTTTGTTCCAGTAGTTGGTTGCTTGTATTTCTTTCCCCAATTATCTTGAACTCTTGTTTTAGAGTTGATCGATTTCAAGGAAGAAATCCTGTTTTAGTGGGGGAGAGATGTGAGACCCGAAAGCTGATGAGATTAATTGAGTTAATTAATCGGGTTTGTTGATATTAGCTTTGAGTTGTTGCGCTTGGAGAAGCAATCGGTTCTGTTTGTTCTTAGAACAGCTTTGGTTAGTTGAGTTCTTTCGCGGAAGCTGTTCAGTAGTTAGCGCTGGTCATCGCTTGTTCAGCAGTGGTGACGTCAGCAGTAGTGATTGTGTTCAGCAGTCATAGCGAGATCAGTAGTCGCTGAGCAGTAGCGAGTGCGCTAGCATGTTTCAACAGTGAGTAGTTCTACATTGTCGTTTGAATTAGTTGGAACGACAGCGTTTTGGGGTTAGCGAAGAAGATCGGCTGTGAGTTGCGTTAGCGTCAGCTGGGTGATAATCTATTGTTGCGTTGCTAACAGCTGTTGGTTAGTATTCAGCAGTGAGTAGCGGGTGACGTGTCCAGTTGCGACAGTAGTTCTCTGCGACGTCGTTTGAGTTAGTAGCGATCGCTGTTTTGGCTTAGTGAGAGATCTGTTGCAAGATCTGTTTTGCGAGCGGGAATATCAGTTGTGATAGTTTAAGTTGTCGGTGGAGCTGTCCCTATTTTCTGTCAGCGGTGAGATTAAATGGAGAGCTTGGCCTTGTTCTCTATTATTGTTCCCGACACTTAGAATATTTCCCGATTTCCAAATCCTTTCGCGATACCCTAGCTACTGTTCACCGAACCTTATCTTCTTCTATTGTTGGCGGTAGACAGCTCCGACGAAGGCGAGAGTTGTAGCGTTGGACTCCTCTTGCTGAGACGCTTCGTTTGGATATTGTTTTCGAACGTTTGATTGAAGCTGGTGAGGTGTGCGAAGACATCTCCTTGTGTAGTATGTTGGCATAAGCGTCGGAGTTCGCTCCTAGCTTTTTGGGGTAAGTTCAGATCCTGACTTTAATCTTGTTAGAGCTTTCTATGGTGTTAGATGAGGTAAGATAGCACTGGTTGAGTGTAGCTCCTGGCTGTTGCTTTTCTGTGCTTCGATATTTGAGCAGTTGTTGTGTTGCCGTTGAGCAGGTGGTGGATCTGCGTCATTGTGGCAATCTGCTTTGTTGTAATTATTGTTAGAGTAGGTGCCCAACTAGCAACTTGTGGCGTGTGGGTTCTTGTTGACTCTATGTAAAACGATCTTTATTTATGAAATTCGTATTCTTTTATGGCATTCTTTATCTTCATTATTTTTTATAATGTTAACATTTGTTTTGGATAAAGACCTAGAAACATAGTGTATGTTAGATGTGATAGTGGATATGATGGCTATCATGAAACACATCTAATAGTCACTGTGTATTCTAAAATTGTTCCTAGTCGATTGGGCCGCAAAAATGAGGATAAGGCCGCCTCATTTTGAGACTAGCATCTGCGACGTGAAGTACCATGTTTCATTGGTAGGGAACATTGTGATGTTCTGAGCATGCAGATGGATGGTTTGCCTGGCGAACTATCGAGCTACACTCGTTCGGATTCTCCAAGTGGTTACCATTTGTCGAGTGGAGAGTCCGAGGTCTTGGTTGTATGGATTAGTCCTTAGTACTCGAAACATCATTGAGACTCTACATGATTAGTCGCCTCACTTTGACTCGTTTACGACTTCGTGAGGGTCATCAGGTGTCGAGATTGGGTGAGGTCACGAAGCATGTGGGAGTCGATGCCTTGTTTTCGAGGATTCACCGCTCGCCCTAGTGCGTGGATATCCTATGCTATATGAGGAGATAATAGATACAAATCTCTGGACAGAGTACTCTTGTGCTTCAGTGTAAATGAGTTTATCTGGTAGCACTCGCGTTGTCCTATTCTGATCTCCAAGATGTATGCATGGCTATCGAATCTCTAACGACTCTCGATTTATCAATGGTCGTTGATTCGATCGGGATATATGAGTTGAAAGGACCATACTATACGCTAACCATGACCGAATGGTTATTGCAGGCACTATCAGTGATACCTAGGGGATCATGGGGCGATGTTGCTAGACGCTCTACCTTGATCCGATGGGTTAGTCCGAAAATGTGGTTTCGGAGTCACAAATGTTGTGAGCCCATGGCTAGCTGTATCCCTGAACCATTGAGAGTCACACAAGCACTGGTTTCTCAATTCCCGTACGGAAATTAAACTCAATTTGTTGAGTATAGTAGGAGTAAGGATGGAAGTGCGACTTCCCAAAATTAAATAGGGTCAAAATGCAATTTCCCTAAGTTTGGACTAGTTTGACTATCCTTAAAGCTTACAGGGGCCAAACTGCTATTTTGGATTAGGTGGTCCGAAAAATTATTTTCACATCATAATGCTCATTTTTGTAAACTGTGTAGATCGGTCCGATCTGATCGTCGATCGGGATTACGATGGAGCCACAGTGATGGACTTGAAACCACTATGCACCATAGGCCTGGGCCCGACCCAAGCCCATTAAGCTGGTTCAAGCCCATGGAAAATCTATAAATTTGGGCCCTGGGGTATTCATTTGAGAAACACCAAAAGCTCCTCAGCTTATAAATTTCTCCCTTCCTCTCCTCTTCTCCCCCCCGCCGCCGACGCCGGAATTTGTTCCGACCGTTTCGGCGAGGAGATTCCGTCCGTGAAATCTTAGTCGAGTTTTCTAGTGTATACCGACGAAGGAATTGGGATTCCGGTCATGGACCGGATTAGGAGTCCAAAACCGCCAACTGTTGAAGTGCCGATTTCTTCGTGAAATTGGTCGGCGACAACGCCGTGACGCCAGAAAGGTATCATTCTAAACATTCTATGTATGTTTATGAATTGTTTTATAGGTGTCTTTACCGTTCTCGGGTGCAAAATTTTAATTCTTCCGCTGCGCCCCGGGAGCGGGATCCGGATCCGCCG
>KQ987756.1:52046-66883 GCA_001598015.1 Dorcoceras hygrometricum
TTGACGACATCTTAGTTTACTCAAAGACTCCGAGGGAGCACAAGGAGCACTTGGAGATGGTTCTTCTGAGGTTGAGAGAGCAGCAGTTGTATGCGAAGTTTTCCAAGTGCGAGTTTTGGTTGCAACGCGTTGTATTTCTGGGCCATGTCATTTCAGCGGATGGCATTTCTGTGGATCCCAGTAAAGTGGATGCTGTGTTGAACTGGGAGCGACCGAGAAATGTGTCTGAGATTCGCAGTTTCTTAGGTCTGGCTGGCTATTATCGTCGTTTCATTGAGGGGTTTTCTTCTATAGCTAAGTCGATGACCCAATTGACCCAGAAGGATAAACGGTTTGTTTGGACTGAGCAGTGTGAGAATGCTTTTCAACTGCTCAAGGAGAAGTTAACTACTGCGCCTGTATTGGCTTTGCCGTCCAGATCAGGTGGTTTTGTTGTTTGTTCTGACGCTTCGCTAAATGGATTGGGTTGTGTGTTGATGCAGAATGGTAGAGTCATTGCGTATGCCTCGCGGCAGTTGAAACCGCACGAGACTCGTTACCCAGTTCATGATTTGGAGTTAGCAGCGGTGGTCTTTGCGTTAAAGATCTGGCGTCACTACCTGTATGGCGAGCAGTTTGTGGTGTACTCCAACCACAAGAGTTTGCAGTATCTGTTTTCGCAGCCTGACTTGAACATGAGACAGCGTAGGTGGATGGAGTTGCTTAAGGATTTTGACTGTGAGATTAAATACCAGCCTGGGAAGTCGAACGTAGTGGCTGATGCTTTGAGATGCTTGCGTCGTTGTACATCTCTAAGGATCAAGAGCATCTTAACACTACGGGTTGGAGATTCTACCCGGCTGAGGATTGCGTGATGGTTTCATCTTTTCAAGTGGAACCGCAGATTGTTTTTAGCATTCGAGCAGCTCAGAGGACCGATCTGTCAATCCACGAGTTAAAGTTGAAAGTTAGGGCTGGCGAACTTGAGGACTATTCTGTCTCGTCCGATGGTTGTTTGCGTTTCCGGGGCAGGTTGGTTGTGCCCAATTTGATTGATTTCAAGGAAGAGATCCTTCGAGAAGCGCACTGTAGCAGACATAGTGTTCATCCTGGTGCACGGAAGACGTACCATGCTTTGAAGCCGCACTTTTGGTGGGCTGGCCTGAAGAGCGATGTTGCTGGTTTTGTCGCTCGTTGTTTGAATTGCCAGATGGTAAAGGCCGAAAGGATGAGACCCGAGGGTCTGTTGCAGAGTTTAGAGGTGGCCCAATGGAATTGGGAGCACATTGCTATGGATTTCGTAACGCATTTGCCTCGTTCCAGCCGAGGGTGCGATGCTGTTTGGGTAGTTGTAGACCGTTTATCTAAGTCTGCGCACTTCATTCCCTATGGGATGACCTTCTCGTTGAAGAAGATGGCGAAACTGTACGTTGATTTTGTTGTTAGATTGCATGGTGTGCCTGTTTCAATCGTATCTGACCGAGATCCGAGGTTTACTTCCAGGTTTTGGAAGAGTTTGTAGACAGCTTTGGGTACTAGATTGGCTATGTGTACCGCGTATCATCCCCAGACAGATGGCCAATCTGAGCGAACTATCCAGACGTTAGAGGATATGTTGCGTGCTGTTGTGTTGGATTTCGGAGGTAGTTGGCAAGACGCGTTGTCTTTCGTTGAGTTTTCGTATAATAACAGCTACCAAGTGACGATTGGCATGGTGTCTTTCGAGGCTTTGTATGGCCGCAAGTGCAGATCGCCAGTGTGTTGGGAAGAAGTGGGGGAGAAGCAGCTATCTTCCCCTGACTTTGTGCAGCAGATGAAAGATCACGTAGATCTTATCAGACAGCGGACGAAAGCTGCCCAGGATCGACAAGCCAGTTATGCGAATAAGAGGCGTCGACCTCTTGAGTTTCAGGTTGGTGATCGTGTATTTCTCAAAGTTTCTCCGTTTCGTAGTGTGATGCGCTTTGGACGCAAGGGAAAGTTAGCCCCTCGTTACGTTGGTCCGTATGAGATTGTCGAGAGGATTGGCCCTTTGGCGTATCGTCTGTTGTTGCCGTCCGAGTTATCTTCTTTGCATGACGTCTTTCACGTTTCCATGTTGAGTAAGTACGAGCCTGATCCGTCTCATGTGCTTGGAACTGAAGAGGTAGAGCTAGATCAGTCGTTGAGCTATCAGGAATACCCTTTGCAGATCCTTGGCAGAAAAGAGAAACAGTTGAGGAATAAGACCATTCCGTTGGTGATGGTGCAGTGGAGCAAACATGGTAGGGAAGAAGCTACTTGGGAGCTGGAAGAGAAGATGCAGCGCGAGTGGCCGCATCTGTTTGAGTAGCTGTTGAGCTAGATTTTTTCCAGTAGCTTGTAGTTTTTGCTGTTTTCCTTCCTTAGTTGTTGTGATTTGTTTGCTCGGTTATTTTGAGCTCTTAGCTTTGGTTGGGCGAGTTTTTGTTTAGTTTCTTGTTATTGCTTCGAGTTTCAGTTGCTGTGTTGTGCTTTCAGAATTGTTGTTTGATTTCGAGGACGAAATCCTTTTTAGTGGGGGAGAAATGTGAGACCTGGATTTGTTATTGAGATTAATCGTTGGAATTAATCGGTTGATTATGAGATTTTGTGGTTTAGATCTCTGTTTTGAGTTGCATTTTTGGGTTCCATTTCGTGCGTTGAACATTTTTGGATGCTTTCGTGTTTTTGAGTTTTTGAGGCGAAAGCTGGTCGGTGGCGAAAACAGTCGTAGCTTGTTTTGGTAGCGCAGGGCATGAAACGCCGTCGTTTGAGATGCTTTAACGTAGTTGCGTTGAGGGTTAAAACGACTGCGTTTAGATTATTTGGCGCGACGTCGTTTGGATGTTGCGTCTGGTACCAGCGGGCGGGATTCGCGTGAGGATGCCGGCTGTTTGTGCAGCGCGTCTGGTTGTCCAGCTGCGAGAGATGTTCGCTACTGTAGCTTGCAGCTGGTGATGATCACTGTAGTTAGCGACTGGAATTGTTTAGCGTGGCTCGAGATTTCTTCAGCTGTTGGTTCTTGCGTCTGCTAGTTTGGGAAATTGTTTGCGTCGACTGGTTTTATCGGTGGACAATTATTTGAAGTGATTCTAGTCGTTGCTAGTGCTATTTATAGGAAGACTTGGTCTTCGAATTGTGATATCTTTTCCCATACTTAACATATATTTCCAGCCTTTCGTTCCTTATCTTTTGAACCCTAGAGCACTGTTCAGCCGTGAGCTTTTCCGGCGATTTCCCGTCGTTTCGGTGGTTGTGTTGGCTCGTGCGAGGTAGCGTTGGACTCCTCTTGAGAAGCTCTTCCAATTCATACCAGTTTTAGAAGCTGTAATTGGCTAGTCGAGGAACGCGAAGTTGCTGCCGTTCGAGTGTTGCGTCGATTTGGTAGAACTACGTTCTGGTTTTAGGTGAGACCTTGTTCCTAGCCTTAGTTTTTAAGCTTTCTATGTAAGTGTTGAGGTATATTGGGCAGCTGGTCGAGTGAGACTCCCAGCCGTGAGCTGGTTTAGCAACCTGTTAGATTTACGTTGTGTATACCGTGTGTTTAACAAGCTTTTACCAGAGTCTTCGGGATTCTCGCAGGGTTAGTTTTTGACTCAGTATAAGGTACAGATTTGATCTTGTTTTACAGCGAAGTTATGGCTTGGATGAATTGTAGTCGCTGGTATGTGGAATTGCCGTGCCTGCTGGTTGTGTCCTGTTGAGGATTTTGTATGCTATTTGTGCATTTGCTGCGTTGCATATGTTTATATGCTTGTATTCCCGCATGTTGCATACACGCATGGTATTCCTTTTCAGTTTTGGTAGTCTTTGTACCATTGTTGTATTGTTGTTTTATCTTACCAGGATGTGAGGGCGAGCGGCAATACCGCACTCTCATCTCCCTGCTGGTATCGTAGTCACCATGCGCCGAGTGGTTAACTACCACAGTTCATGGGCGAGGCAACATCAGTTTGAGTTGTTGGAGGAATCTGGTAAGTGGGAGTAGTGTCATGGCGAGTGGCTTACTACCACACTTTGAACACACCCCGTGGCCACTGCATGTGTTGAAAATTCTTGGAGCTATGTTTGAGTTCCTTAGCTCCCTTGTGGGTCGAGCTTTCCGTTGTTCTTCGGCGTGTCATGCATAGCACCTGCATTTATTCCTTGCCGTTTATTTTTGTTGTATTATTGCTCTCCGTACTGGGGTTTGACCCCATGTCCCTCCGGGGCTTGGTTTGTTTCTTTGTTGCGTTGTTTTCAGGAAACCCAGGTTCTACAGCTGGTCGTGGTTTCAACCCAGCTGGTGGTGCCCTAGGAGGTGGCTAGTGTGTCCCAGTAGCATATAGCATATATATATATATGTATCAGTTAGCCAGGGGGATGCCCTGCGCTTTGCTGTTGTACCCGTAGGGGAATATGATACATGTTGGACTTATGTATGCTTTGTGGTTGAATGTTTATGATTTGGGAACTTATTTTAAGTATTGTTGTATTTTAAATTATACGTTTAAAACCGTCGGGCCTAAAAGCGAAAATTTTACCCACTTTTTGATAGCTTCCGCATGTGTTTATCTGTTGTGAGTACGAGGCCTGACAGGGAAGGTGGCTCGACATCATGGTCGAGCCAAGATTTACGCACGTCTACATGCATTTTGCGGCGTGGGCAGCCTCCTTCACGCGATTAGGTCGGGCGTTGTGGCTCATGTCGTGAGCCATGGTTGGGTCAGGTGGAACCAGCTGGACCTGGGGGTGGTCCAGCCGGCGGGGCTCCGGCCACGGTGGCCGGAGCAGGAAGGGCGTAAGTGGCGTGGTCGCGGGCGGCGTGTGGACGTGCGTGTTCTAGGTTAGGGTCTGTATGGTGTGGGCCGATGCGGTTGGGTCGGTGGAATCAGATCGGGTCGGTTAGTTGAGGGTCGAGTCAAAATATTTTAACTTTGGTCCGACTTAATTTTTGCACCGCGTGTTTTAATTTTAAAGTTTTTGGTCCAATTTTAAGAATTTTAGGTAATTGTTTTAAGTCAAAATTTTAAGTCAAACTTTTAATAATTTTATTAAGTTTAAAGTCAATTTTGGTCAATGAGAATTTTACTTGGTCAAATTTCATGCTTGATTTTAAAGTAAAGGGGTGAGTATTGTGAGGACTAGAAATCTGTTAAGTAAGATTTAGTGGCTAATCAGATTTTGGATTAGCGAAGAAGACAACAGTGAGTTGCATGAGCATTCAGATGTTGGTACGCAGTGGTAGCGTGAACAGATGTCAACGCTAGTAAATGTTACTGTGTAGCAAGAGGAATCTGTTAGAGTTAGCGCACGGACGTGAGAAGCTGTTTTGTGTTGTTCAACACGTATTAGTTGATCGCTGGTGGTTAGATCTGTTCAGATGTTGCTATCTAGGGAGAGAGATCTGTTCAGACGTCGCTAGAGGGAGAGATCTATTTCAACTATGGAAGCTATCTACGTCGTTTTGATTAGTTGGTGCGACGTCGTTTGCTGTGGAGTTAGTAACTTGTTTAGACACTTGAACCATATCAGCATAGCCAGTTGAGGGAGAAAGCTGCAGTCAGCTTTGAAAGGACTTTTTCCTTAGTTTAAGCAGAGATCTGAATTGCTTAGAACAGTAGTGAATCGAGGATTTATATATACCAAGTGCTGCTCAACACTTAGAGTATTTTTTTTCGACCACGATATTTCCTCATCGTTTTCTCCAGAAAACCCTCGATAGATACTGTTCATTCGAACACTTCTCCAGTAAATTACCGTCGATTTCCGCCGTTGTTTGGAGCAAAATTGGTGGTGCTGAGCTCTTCTTGAGTAGCTCTTTTGATTGATACCAATTAGGTGGCTTGAGTATTTGAGTTCTTGACCGTAGGCAGTATGTTGTAGAAGCTAGGATTTGAGCTGAATATTGAGATGCTTTGACAGATTTAGCTCCCGGACAGTTCCTCCTGTTGTGTGTGTGCCGTGACCAGTGAGGAAGCAGTTTGAGCAATTGAAGCTGCCGTGCCTGAGTAAGATTTGTTGAGGTAGAATTTGAGAATTGAAGGTACGAGTTGAGCTTTTGTTAACGGCTTAGACATAGCGTGCTAGTATTTGAGGCATGAAATCTGTGCTATGTGAATTCTGTGTTTACATGAACATCTTGAATGAATTGATAAGTTCTGTTTACGTATTATATGCATGTCGAAATCGGATTTGAATTTCATGGCATTCATGCATACATATTGAGCCTATGATCGATTGAGAACCTGAGATAGAGCCACGTTGTGACCGATAGACAGATGTGTCATGCCTGAAAGGTACAACGCTATCATCGGAGTGGTGACCAACTGATTAGTTGTGTCTGAAAATGTGACACCCGAAACCCACGGGGTCACGAAATTGGGGTAAATAAAAATTTTCGAATTAAAAGAAGCTGAAAGACAATTTGTTATAAGCTGTATTTCTTATAACTTAAAAACAAAGTGAAACACGAATACAAAAGCTGACAAACATGTAAACACTTGCGCGCCAACTGCTGACAAACATTTTTGCGGAAAACAGATTCTATTATATATATTGCAATTGCGGTGTACAACAGCTGATATTCTATATGAACTACTACTGTTGCAACTGATTTAATACAGTCTCTACAAAAGATGAAATAACATCAGACTTGACACGGAAAACGCTGGCCATTGACAAAAACAACACCACGCAGGTGCTGTCAGACTTCACCACCCGTTCGCTCCTCAGCTGTCGAACCTGCACCATTTTAAAAGCTAATGAGCCTAGGGGCTCAGCAAGAAAAACCTGAGTGATAAAAGTTTCATTTAACGCAGGCAGACATCTGAACATACATAACTTGAGTTAAAGGAACATTAATGAACATATCATTCATTCGTAAACATTTCTTTCTTTCATAAACCTGGAGATAGGGGATAATAGCCTAGATCTCATCATCAATATCATTTTCTTTTGATTTATGGCTTAGAAGCTCTCCTTAGGTCCGTGTTGCACTTTGATCAAAATGATTTCTGATATCAGTTTTAGCATATAGCTCATATGAAAGGGCAGCCGACATCTGGACGACTACTCACCCTTCTCCTTGGTGACGGTCTGTTATCTATGCCATAAATCCTTAAAATAAACTTTTTGTTCCTTTATCATCCTCTCTTTCTTTGAAATCTCTTTAAACATCATCGGGTTCCATCATTTAAAACTCTCTCTTCCCATTTTAAAACTTTACTGAGTATCGAATTCGACTGCTGGGAGCTTATCGCTGAAATGAAATCAGTCGTAACAAAATGGAACAGTACTTTGAAACAAGACAGATCTTGACTATTCACGTTTATCGTAAAACAGCTGCAAGAATATCTGTTAATACTTAAAATAGACGTAGTAAATGAAACTGCGTCGTTAGCGTAAGAAACAGATGTGGCTCGGGATACTGTTTGAATAGTGAACTGCTGTAACTATGAAATAGAATTGGTCACTCAGCTGTTAATGAATTGGTTTTGGTCAAACAGATGTCAACGCAACTAAGTTGGTCAACTCAGACGTCAACACAACTGATACAAAGGCTTTCAGGTGTTGAACAACCCAACAGCTGAATACAAATTAAAGCAACAGCTGGTTACGAACAAATGCAACAGCTGATTACGAAACAATGCAACAGCTGATTACGAAACAATTCAACAGCTGATGACTCAATAAAACCAACAGCTGATGAACAATAAAACCAACAGCTGATGTGAGAAATTCTCGAAACCAAAAGCTGACTTTAAACTTGGTGTTGCAACATTAAAACGACAGCTACGCTATCAGCTGTTATCTATCAAACCAGACTTTATACTGATTCGACTTACAACATCCGATTACATAGCGTCCAATTCAGATATTACAAACCACTGAAAGGAAGAACATTCATAAACATTCTCAGATCAAACTCGAATCCTCAGTATTTCAAAAGCACCAGTATCTTTCTGGAAAAACTTGGAAGCATAAAAACATCATTTTGAACCCATCTTTCATTCCTTCTTTCATGCGTTAATCATTTTAAACATGAACTTCAACATATCTTAAACATACAGGAAAGAAGATCCATAAGATGAATAAAATCAATATATGCTTTAAATGGTGTAGCAAAGGATCAGATTTTACTTGCCTTAAACAACGCTTTGCAACGATAGCTAATTCCTGTAGAAATCTCCTCCTCGAGCAACAACACGAGCTTATCCAAAAAATATTTTGGAAGAACACTAAAGCTTTTCTTTGCAAATGATAACATACTTTGCTTTCAAAACAGGTTTAAATATGAAAGGGATTAGTGGCAAGGTGCTACGTTTACACAGCATGACATATCTAAAATTTTAGTAAAATCTCCTTCTGAACATTTTAATTTGTAAAACACCAAACACTTTCCAAAATAAATCATTTGTCCTCCTTAAAAATATTTCAACCCATTTAAAACCTGCTCATGTATCGCCCTTGGAGTCATCCGCTGAAACTAGCTACGTCACATCTATTTTCTGAAACCAATGAAAGCAAATGCATAACATTTAAATTTGCCATTTTGGCCCATGAAATTAATAAAATGCATAAATGTGGTCTTATGGATTTTGGGGCGTTACAACTCTACCCTCCTTATTGAAATTTCGTCCTCAAAATTTTACGTACCAAACAAATGTGGGTAAAGAGAAAGCATATCAGCTTCTGTCTCCCAAGTTGCTTCTCGCTCCGACTGATTAGACCATTGTATCTTAACCATAGGAATACTACGGTTTCTTAGTTTTCTAATTTCTCGGAGGAGAATTCTTTCTGGTCTTTCTTCATAACTTAAATCTGGTGCTAATTGAATTGTCTCATGACTTAGCACATGCGAAGGGTTGGGAATATATTTCCTCAAAGCTGATACATGGAAAACATTATGCACTGCTGAAAACTGTGGAGGCAGTGCTAATCGATAGGCTAGTTTTCCTATCTTCTCTAAGATCTCATATGGTCCAAAATACCTTGGACTCAGCTTTCCTTTCTTCCCAAAACGCATTACTCCTTTCATTGGATCAATTCTCAAAAATACGTGATCACCCACTTCAAAATTCAGTTCCCTTCTTCGATTATATGCATAACTTTTCTATCGGCTTTGAGCAGCTTTCATTATTTCTCTTATCTTCTTAACAACTGCTGCTTTTTGCTCCACTACATCTGTTCCTAAACCAGATCTTTCACCAACTTCATCCCAATGGAGTGGTGTTCTACACTTTCGACCGTAGAGAGCTTCATATGGAGCCATCTGAATCGAAGCCTGAAAACTGTTATTGTAGGCGAACTCTACCAATGGCAAATTCAGATCCCATCTTTCTGAAAAATCCACAATACATTCTCTGAGCAAGTCTTCTAAAATCTGAATCACCCTTTCAGATTGTCCATCGGTCTGGGGGTGAAACGCAATGCTAAAGGTCAACTTTGTACCCATAGCTCTATGAAAAATTTTCCAAAAAGCTGATATGAACTTTGGATCCCTATCTGATACAATGGAAATCGGAATACCATGTAGCCTCAATATTTCCTTGACATACAAATCCGCGTATCTGCTCACCTCATATGTTGTTTTAACTGGTAAGAAATAAGCAGACTTAGTGAGTCTATCAATTATAACCCAGATGGAGTTATATCCTTGAACAGTCCTTGGTAAACCAGTTATAAAGTCCATCGCTATACACTCCCATTTCCATTCTGGAATGGGCAGTGGCTTCAATAATCCAGCTCGTCGCTGGTGTTCAGCCTTCACCAGCTGACACGTCAAACATCCCCATCGTATCTAACTACGCCATCTTCTGAAATGTAGAGGTTGTTGCCTCTTTCTTTATCTTGTTTAACCCATTTCTGCAACTGCTCATCTTTCAGCTGACTCTCTCGAATTTGGTCTATCAGATTTGATCTTACTGAGAGGTTTGCTAAAATCATATTACTGCTGCTGGACACTATTTCAAGTTCAAACTTTTCAATATCAGCTGCCAACGGTGTCTGAACAATCAGCTGAGCTAATCCAACAGACTTCCTGCTTAAAGCATCAGCTACCACATTTGCTTTTCCTGGGTGATAGCTGATCGTACAGTCGTTGTGAGACCTGGATTTGTTAATTGAGATAAGTTGTTGGATTGTATCGGTTTTTGGAGATTTCTACTGGTTTAAATCTCTGTTTTGTAGTTTGAGTAACATTTTCGGGTTCCTTTTCGTGTGTTGAACAATTCTGGAGATTTTGTATTTTCGCATATTTGAGGTACCTACTGGTTGGCGTGCTGACGTAAGCGTTTTGCTGAGTCTGGGTCGCTTTTGAAGAAATCAGCAGATGCATTAGCGTATTTGCGTTGAAGGCTAAAACGACCGCGTTTAGATTATTTGGCGCGACGTCGTTTTGATGTTGCGTCTGGTACCAGCTGGTGGAATCGTGTGTGTGTATCTGTTGGTTGTCCAGCAGAAGCAGATGTCAACGCGGGTCAACATTCCTGTAGCGCGAAGAGGAAACATCGTCGTTTTATTGTTGGGACTGGGTGTCCAGCTGCGAGAGATTGTTCGCTACTGTAGCTTGCAGCTGGTATTGCGCGCAAGAGCTATCGACTGGATGACGTCAGTGGAGCGACGTCGTTCGAGTTAGTTGCAACGCTGCGTTTTGAGGTTGCGACTGGAACCAGCAGAGAGAAGTGTTATGCGTGTTTTGTTCTTGCGACTGGTTACCCAGCTGCTGGTAGTGAGGATTGCGTATCCGTGCGACGTCGTTTGAATAAGTTGGCGCGACGCCGTTTCGAGAACCAGCCGTTAGTGGGCTTTGCGATTTGTTGTGGCGTTGTTTGAGAATCAGCAGTTGGTTCTTTGCGTCTGCTGGTTTGGGAAATTGTTGGTGTCGACTGATTAGTAAAGTTGTTCCTGCTGGTTTAGTATTTACGCACGTGGGAATTAGGCGAAGGTTATTTCTTGTGCGTCGACTGGTTGGATAGTTGCTACCTGCTGGTATGGGATTTGTGCGCGGGAACCAGTCGTTGGTTGCCCTTTTTGCTCCTGCTGGTAGCAGATAGTCGACCTCTGTTTCTCAAACCCTCGTTACTGTTCACCGTGAGTTATTCCGGTGGATTCCCATCGTTTCCGGTGGTTGTTTTGCTTGAGCGAGGTAGCGTTGGACTCCTCTCGAGAAGCTCCTTCATCCTATACAACTTTTGGAGGCTGTGGTGGGCTAGTTGAGGAACGAGAAGTTGCTGCCAGTTCGTGAATTTTGCAGTAGCAGGTAGAACTTCATTTCCTTGTGTTGAGATCTTGTTCCTAGCCCCGTTTTAAGCTCCTTGTGAAGTTGTGGTAGTATAAAACGGTGTTGGTTGAGCGTAGCTCCCAGCCGTGAGTTTCTGTTAGATCCCTGAGTATTGTGCTTGTTGTTTAGCAGGCTTTTACCAGAGTCTTCGGGATCCCTTTCAGTGGTAATTGTTGCGCAGGAAAGGTACGGATTGAGCTTGTTATAGCTTGGAAATCAGCTGAGATAATGTATGAGAGCTGGCGTGGTTATGTGTAATGATTGTTGACTGTTGTTTTGTGTATGCTGTGCAATGTTGTTGCCTGCTGTTAATTTGCATACAAGCATTTCTTTATGCATCCAGATCTCCGTTAATGCCGTACCTTGTAGTGCCTGGATGGTATGTGTTAAGGTGCAGATATGTGGGCGGAGTGGGTAGCTCCCACACCTCACGTGTTTTCTCCCTGCTGATGTGTTTGGCCATCATGAGCGGAGTGAGTAGCTCTCACACCTAATGGGTTGGGTGACAGCAGGTTGAGTATACATATGAGCGGAGTGAGTAGCTCTCACACCTCATATTATGGCAGCTGGTTGCGGCTGGTTGAGCAGCCTTTGGAATCTGTTTGCTCCCGGTGTTCGGTGGTAGCCTTGATTTTCTGCTTTTCATTCGCATTTTATCTTATGCTGTTTCTTTAACTGTTATTGTTGCTCTCCGTACTGGGGTTTGACCCCATGTCCCTCCGGGGCTTGGTTTGTTTTGTTGCCTGTGTTGTTTTTCAGGTAATGTAGCTGGGCGTGGATTTAACCCAGCTGGTGGAGCCTCGGGAGGTGGATAGAGTATCCCAGACGCATATAGCATATATATATTATGTATCAGTTCAGTCAGCCAGGGGGTTGCCCGGGGCTTTATTGATGTATCTGTTCATTGGAGTCTGATACTTGTTTCATGCTATATTGTTATTGTTGTAGTGATTTTGTAAACTGGGATACTATTTTGAGTATTGCGTTATGTTAAATTATATGTTTTAAACCGTCAGGCCTAAACGCGAAAATTTTACCCACTTTTTAATAAGCTTCCGCATGTTTTGTCTGTTGTGAGCACGAGGCCTGACATTTTTGGTATCAGAGCTTAGGCTGGGATAAGCCAATTTCTTTGATCACACTTGAGTCTAGGCACAGTGTTGTGGGTTGCATGTGCTTGACTTATGTGATTACGTGCTGCATATCTGTATGTTATCTATGCTGTATCTGTCTGATACTTGTTTCATGCTATATTGTTATTGTTGTAGTGATTTTGTAAACTGGGATACTATTTTGAGTATTGCGTTATGTTAAATTATATGTTTTAAACCGTCAGGCCTAAACGCGAAAATTTTACCCACTTTTTAATAAGCTTCCGCATGTTTTGTCTGTTGTGAGCACGAGGCCTGACATTTTTGG
Organism: Dorcoceras hygrometricum; assembly: GCA_001598015.1. Taxonomy (NCBI): domain Eukaryota; kingdom Viridiplantae; phylum Streptophyta; class Magnoliopsida; order Lamiales; family Gesneriaceae; genus Dorcoceras; species Dorcoceras hygrometricum. Next base: position 64,708 of record KQ987756.1, read on the forward strand.
TATCAGAGCTTAGGCTGGGATAAGCCAATTTCTTTGATCACACTTGAGTCTAGGCACAGTGTTGTGGGTTGCATGTGCTTGACTTATGTGATTACGTGCTGCATATCTGTATGTTATCTATGCTGTATCTGTTTTGTTTGCTTGATTCTGTTGAGTATTTCCGTAGATGCCGCCTAGACGTCGTGGTAGAGATAGGGGGCTGTTTCAGGAATCAGGCGGGCAGAACGAGGATCAGTCTAGTGCTCCTAGTCGTACTCGTGAGAGTAGTGAGGAGGAGGAGATTGCGGCTACGGCACCTCCGGTAGAGAGGATGGATGTGGTTATAGCTCGGTTTCAGAGGATGAACCCTCCAGTTTTTAATGGCGACGAGTCGAGAAAGGAAGCCGATTCGTGGCTCCATAATGTAGTTCATCTCTTCGATCGGGCCCAGTATGACGATGAACTCCGGTTGAGGTTAGTGACCTTGTTGCTGAGGAAGGCCGCAGAGCGCTGGTGGCGAGGCGCGTCTAGTACCTTACTGGAGACTGGTGTTGGTATTACTTGGGGCACTTTTTGTGAGACCTTCCGGCAGGAGTATGTGTGAGACCTGGATTTGTAATTGAGATTTATCATTGGAATGAATCGATAAATAGAGGTTCTGCTGGTTTAAGATCTCTATTTGAGTGTTTGAGTTGCATTTTCGGGTTCCTTTTCGTGTGTTGAGCAATTCTGGAGATTTTTTATTTTTGCATACTTGAGGTACCTGCTGGTTGACGTGTCAGCTGGTGTTGATAGCTAGCGGCTGGTCAGTGGAAAAACCAGTAGAAGCGTGTTTTAACGCGAGATTCCTGAAACGCCGTCGTTTGTGTGAAGTCTGGTTGCGTGTGTTGTGATAAGCAGATGCGTTAGTGTATTTGCGTTGAGGATCAAAACGACTGCATTTAGATTAGTTGGCACGACGTCATTTCGATGTTGCGTATGGTACCAGCTGGTGGTTGCGTGCGAGTGTCTGCTGGTTGTTCAGCAGGAGTAGATGTCAACGCGGGTCAACTTTCCTATAGCTCAAAGAGGATGCGTCGTCGTTTCGTTGTTGCGACTGGGAGTCCAGCTGCGAGTGAGTTTCGCCTCTATTGCTTGCTGCTGGTATTTCACGAGAGCTAGCGACTGGATGACGTCAGTGGAGCGACGTCGTTTGAATTAGTTACAACGCTGCGTTTTGAGGTTGCGACTGGAACCAGTAGAGAGAAGCGTTGCGTTGTTTTGTTCTTGCGACTGGATACTCAGCTGCTGGTATAGTATGCGACGTCGTTTGAGTAAGTTGGTGCGACGCCGTTTTGAGAACCAGCCGTTAGTTATTTTAGCGATTGTTGGAGAGATCAGCTGTTGGTTCTTGCGTCTGCTGGTTTGGGAAATTGTTGGTGTCGACTGGTTTTGTCGGTGGACAATAATTGTTATTGATTTCCAGTCGATGAAAGTGCTATTTATAGGAAGACTTGGTCTTCGAATTGTGGTATCAATTTCATACTTAGAAAATATATTCCAGCCTTTCGTTCCTTATCTTTCGAACCCTAGAACACTTTTCAGCCGTGAGCTTTCCGGCGAAGGAACGCGAAGTTGCTGCCGTTCGAGTGTTGCGTCGATTTGGTAGAGCTACGTTCTGGTTTTCGGTGAGACCTTGTTCCTAGCCATAGTTTTTAAGCTTTCTATGTATTGTTGAGGTATGGAGCAGCTGGTCGAGTGAGACTCCCTGCCGTGAGCTGGTTTAGCAACCTGTTAGATTTACGTTGTGTATACCGTGTGTTTAACAGGCTTTTACCAGAGTCTTCGGGATTTCTCGCAGGGTTAGTTGTTGACTTAGTATAAGGTACGGATTTGATCTTGTTTTACAGCGAAATTATGGCTTGGATGAATTGTAGTCGCTGGTATGTGGAATTTCCGTGCCTGCTGGTTGTGTCCTGTTGAGGATTTTGTATGCTATTTGTGCATTTGCTGCGTTGCATATGTTTATATGCTTGTATTCCCACATGTTGCATACACGCATGGTATTCTTTTCCAGTTTTGGTAGTCTTTGTACCATTGTTGTATTGTTGTTTTATCTTACCAGGATGTGAGGGCGAGCGGCAATACCGCACTCTCATCTCGCTGTTGGTATCGTAGCCACCATGCACCAAGTGGTTAACTACCACAGTTCATGGGC
>KQ987756.1:88952-109527 GCA_001598015.1 Dorcoceras hygrometricum
CAGGATCGCCAAGCCAGTTATGCGAATAAGAGGCGTCGACCTCTTGAGTTTCAGGTTGGTGATCGTGTATTTCTCAAGGGTTCTCCGTTTCGTAGTGTGATGCGCTTTGGACGCAAGGGAACGTTAGCCCCTCGTTACGTTGGTCCATATGAGATTATCGAGAGGATTGGCCCTTTGGCATATCGTCTGTTGTTTCCATTCGAATTATCTTCTCTGCATGACGTCTTTCACGTTTCCATGTTGAGGAAGTACGAGCCAGATCCGTCTCATGTGCTTGAAACTGACGAGGTAGTGCTAGATCAGTCGTTGAGCTATCAGGAATACCCTTTGCGGATCCTTGGCAGAAAAGAGAAACAGTTGAGGATAAAACCATTCCTTTAGTAATGGTGCAGTGGAGCAAGCATGGTAGGGAAGAAGCTACTTGGGAGCTGGAAGAGAAGATGCAGCGTGAGTGGCCGCATCTGTTTGAGTAGCTGTTGGGCTATATTTTTTTTTCCCCGCAGCTAATAGTTTTTGCTGTTTTCCTTCCTTAGTTGTTGTGAATTGTTGCTCAGTTATCTTGAACTCTTGGCCTTGTGTTGGGCGAGTTTCTGTTTAGTTTCTTGTTGTTGCTTTGAGTTTCAGTTGTTGTGTGGTGCTTTCCGAATTGTTGTTTGATTTCGAGGAAGAAATCCTTTTTATTGGGGGAGAAATGTGAGACCTGGATTTGTAATTGAGATTTATCGTTGGAATGAATCGATAAATAGAGGTTCTGCTGGTTTAAGATCTCTATTTGAGTGTTTGAGTTGCATTTTCGGGTTTCTTTTCGTGTGTTGAGCAATTCTGGAGGTTTTGTATTTTTGCATACTTGAGGTACCTGCTGGTTGACGTGTCAGCTGGTGTTGAGAGCTAGCGGCTGGACGGTGGCAAAACCAGTCGAAGCGTGTTTTAACGCGAGATTCCTGAAAAGCCGTCGTTGTGTGAAGTCTGGTTGCGTGTGTTGTGATCAGCAGATGCGTTAGTGTATTTGCGTTGAGGATCAAAACGACTGCGTTTAGATTAGTTGGCGCAACGTCGATTCTATGTTGCGTTTGGTACCAGCTGGTGGTTGCGTGCGAGTGTCTACTGGTTGTTCAGCAGGAGTAGATGTCAACGCGGGTCAACTTTCCTGTAGCTCAAAGAGGATGCGTCGTCGTTTTGTTGTTGCGACTGGGAGTCCAGCTGCGAGTGAGTTTCGCCGCTATTGCTTGCTGCTGGTATTTCGCGAGAGCTAGCGACTGGATGACGTCAGTGGAGCGACGTCGTTTGAATTAGTTGCAACGCTGCGTTTTGAGGTTGCGACTGGAACCAGCAGAGAGAAGCGTTGCGTTGTTTTGTTCTTGCGACTGGATACTCAGCTGCTGGTATAGTATGCGACGTCTTTTGAGTAAGTTGTTGCGACGCCGTTTTGAGAACCAGCCGTTAGTTATTTTAGCGATTGTTGGAGAGATCAGCTGTTGGTTCTTGCGTCTGCTGGTTTGGGAAATTGTTGGTGTCGACTGGTTTTGTCGGTGGACAATAATTGTTATTGATTTCCAGTCGATGCAAGTGCTATTTATAGGAAGACTTGGTCTTCGAATTGTGGTATCAATTCCATACTTAGCAAATATATTCCAGCCTTTCGTTCCTTATCTTTCGAACCCTAGAACACTGTTCAGCCGTGAGCTTTCCGGCGATTTCCCGTCGTTTCCGGTGGTTGTTTTGCTCGTGCGAGGTAGCGTTGGACTCCTCTTGAGAAGCTCTTCCAATTCATACCAGTTTTAGAAGCTATAATTGGTTAGTCGAGGAACGCGAAGTTGCTGCCGTTCGAGTTTTGCGTCGATTTGGTAGAGCTACGTTCTGGTTTTTGGTGAGACCTTGTTCCTAGCCATAGTTTTTAAGCTTTCTATGTATTGTTGAGGTACGGAGCAGCTGGTCGAGTGAGACTCCAAGCCGTGAGCTGGTTTAGCAACCTGTTAGATTTACGTTGTGTATACCGTGTGTTTAACAGGCTTTTACCAGAGTCTTCGGGATTCTCGCAGGGTTAGTTGTTGACTCAGTATAAGGTACGGATTTGAGCTTGTTTTACAGCGAAGTTATGGCTTGGATGAATTGTAGTCGCTGGTATGTGGAATTGCCGTGCCTGCTGGTTGTGTCCTGTTGAGGATTTTGTATGCTATTTGTGCATTTGCTGCGTTGCATATGTTTATATGCTTGTATTCCCGCATGTTGCATACACGCATGGTATTCCTTTCCAGTTTTGGTAGTCTTTGTACCATTGTTGTATTGTTGTTTTATCTTACCAGGATGTGAGGGCGAGCGGCAATACCGCACTCTCATCTCCCTGCTGGTATCGTAGTCACCATGCGCCGAGTGGTTAACTACCACAGTTCATGGGCGAGGCAACATCAGGTTGAGTTGTTGGAGGAATCTGGTAAGTGGGAGTAGTGTCATGGCGAGTGGCTTACTACCACACTGTGAACACACCCCGTGGCCACTGCATGTGTTGAAAATTCTTGGAGCTATGTTTGAGTTCCTTAGCTCCCTTGTGGGTCGAGCTTTCCGTTGTTCTTCGGCGTCTCATGCATAGCACCTGCATTTTATTCCTTGCCGTTTATTTTTGTTGTATTATTGCTCTCCGTACTGGGGTTTGACCCCATGTCCCTCCGGGGCTTGGTTTGTTTCTTTGTTGCGTTGTTTTCAGGAAACCCAGGTTCTACAGCTGGTCGTGGTTTCAACCCAGCTGGTGGTGCCCTAGGAGGTGGCTAGTGTGTCCCAGTAGCATATAGCATATATATATATATGTATCAGTTAGCCAGGGGGATGCCCTGCGCTTTGCTGTTGTACCCGTAGGGGAATATGATACATATTTGATTTATGTATGCTTTGTTGTTGATTGTTTTGTGATTTAGGAAACTTATTTTAAGTATTGTTGTATTTTTAATCATATGTTTAAAACCGTCGGGCCTAAAAGCAAAAATTTTATCCACTTTTTGATAGCTTCCGCATTTGTTTATCTGTTGTGAGCACGAGGCCTGACAGTATGTCCCCGATTCGTATGTGGCTGCCCGTGAGCGGGAGTTTGAGTTTTTGGAGCAGGTCTCTATGACTGTGCGAGAGTATGCTCGCAAGTTTTCTGCATTGTTGGCTTATGTTCCGCATGTTGCTGGCCGGGAGAGGGCCAAGAGTACCAGATTAGTGGAGGGCTTGAATGCAGAGTTGTACCAGAGTGTCTTGACAAGCAAGCCCAAGTCGTATGCTGAGGCCGTGGATACTGCTATCCACATTGAGGAGGGCATGAGGAGCCGTAGTGCGCGCAGAGCGCAGGTAGCGCAGGCTTTGCAGGGTGGCAGACCCATTGGTCATGGAGCTCAGTCGTCTCAGAGTTCTCAGTCCGCTCATTATCCCCAGCAGCAGCAGGTGGCTCAGCAGTCTGGCCGTCAGAGGTTTCGACCTAGAGGTCAGCAATTCAAGAAAAAGTCTGGTTCAGGGTCTTCTGGTTCTGGCAGTTCGAGTAGCAGTGGTTCTCGGACTGAGTTTTGTGGCTTTTGTGGTGGGAGGCATTCTTCCACGCAGTGTGTAGGGGTGCAGGGCTCCTGCAACCTTTGTGGTCAGTACGGGCACTTTGCGATAGTGTGTCCGTCAGCTGGATCGCAACAGACCGCAGCCAGCCTCAAGGTCGTGGAGGTCAGTCCAGGGGCCGTTCTCAGCAGTTTCAGCAGCCCCGTTTAGGAGAGACTCAGTTTAGGCCGTTTCAGCAGCCTGGCCCTTCGCGTTTTGGGCAGTCGTCTCAGCCTTTCTTTCCAGGACCCCAGCATGCTCAGGTTAACGCCTTCACGAGGGAGCAGGCCGAGGAGACACCGAGCTGGGTGATTGGAGGTACATGTTTTGTTTTTGACTTTCCTGCTCGTGTGTTGTTTGACATCGGTGCATCGCATTCGTTTATTTCTGATTCATTTGTTGTTGAGCATGGTTTGTGTACCGTCCCTTTGCGCGATGCTGTTTCTGTTTCTACCCCCGGTGGTGTGTGCCTGTTCTCGCAAGAGATTTTGTTGGATCGTGTGTTGCGGTTTTGTGAGCATGCCTTGTTAGCGAATCTGATCCGTTTGATGCTTTGGGATTTTGATTGTATAGTTGGGATGGATGTGCTGTCCAACTATAGGGCCTCCGTGGATTGCTTCCATGGGATTGTGCGCTTTAGGCCTTTGTCTGGCGAGAAGTGGGACTTCTATGGCCAGGACTCTAGATCGAAGATTCCGTTGGTTTCCGCGATGGAGATGTTTAGTTTGTTGTCTCTAGGAAATGCTGGCTTTATGATCTACGCTTTGGATGCGTCTTCTTCTTCTAGTGTTCAGCTTAGTGACGTTCCCGTGGTGCGACACTTCCCTGACGTATTTCCGGAGTAGATTCCTGGTTTTCCTCCGAGGCGGGAGATAGACTTCAGCATAGAGCTGGTGCCTGGCACAGCTCCGATTCTCGTTCCCCGTATCGTCTAGCGCCTGCGGAGTTGAGAGAACTCAAGGTACAGTTAGATGATTTGCTGGAGAAGGGTTTCATTCGCCCTAGTATGTCACCGTGGGGAGCGCCCATTTTGTTGTGAAGAAGAAGGATGGTTCAATGCGGATGTGCATTGATTTTCGTCAGTTGAATAAAGACACTGTGAAGAATAAGTACCCGTTGCCGAGAATCGATGATCTGTTTGATCAGTTGCAGGGTTCTGTGGTGTATTCTAAGATTGACCTTCGTTCCGGGTACCATCAGCTCAGAGTGAGGGAACAAGATGTCGCGAAGACTGCGTTTCGTACTCCGAGGGAGCACAAGGAGCACTTGGAAATGGTTCTTCAGAGGTTGAGATGGCAGCAGTTGTATGCGAAGTTTTCCAAGTGCGAGTTTTGGTTAGATCGTGTTGTATTTCTGGGTCATGTCATTTCAGCGGATGGCATTTCTGTGGATCCCAGTAAAGTGGATGCTGTCTTGAACTGGGAGCGACCGAGAAATGTGTCTGAGATTCGCAGTTTCTTAGGTCTGGCTGGCTATTATCGTCGTTTCATTGAGGGGTTTTCTTCTATAGCAAAGCCGATGACCCAGTTGACCCAGAAGGATAAACGATTTGTTTGGACTGAGCAGTGTGAGAATGCTTTTCAACTGCTCAAGGAAAAGTTGACTACTGCGCCTGTTTTGGCTCTGCCGTCTGGTTCAGGTGGTTTTGTTGTTTGTTCTGACGCTTCGCTCAATGGATTGGGTTGTGTGTTGATGCAGAATGGTCGAGTCATCGCGTATGCTTCGCGGCAGTTGAAAAAGCACGAGACTCGTTACCCAGTTCATGATTTGGAGTTAGCAGCGGTGGTCTTTGCGTTAAAGATTTGGCGTCACTACCTGTATGGCGAGCAGTTTGTGGTGTACTCCGACCACAAGAGTTTGCAGTACCTGTTTTCGTAGCCTGACTTGAACATGCGTCAGCGCAGGTGGATGGAGTTGCTCAAAGATTTTGATTGTGAGATTAAATACCAGCCTGGGAATTCAAACATAGTGGCCGATGCTTTGAGCAGGAAGGCTAGTGAGATGCTTGCTTCGTTGTGCATCTCCATGGATCAAGAGCATCTTAACACTACGGGTTGGAGATTCTACCCGGCTGAGGATTGTGTGATGGTTTCATCGTTCCAAGTGGAACCGCAGATTGTATCCAGCATTCGAGCAGCTCAGAGGACCGATCCGTCTATCCACGAGTTGAAGATGAAAGTCAGGGCTGGCGAGCTTGAGGACTATTCTGTTTCGTCCGATGGTTGTTTGAGGTTCCGTGGCAGGTTGGTTGTGCCTAACCTCATTGATCTGAAGGAGGAGATCCTTCGAGAAGCGCACTGTAGCAGACATAGTGTTCATCCTGGTGCACGGAAGATGTACCATGCTTTGAAGCCGCACTTTTGGTGGGCTGGCCTGAAGAGTGACGTTGCTGGTTTTGTCGCTCGTTGTTTGAATTGCCAGATGGTAAAGGCCGAGAGAATGAGACCCGGTGGTCTGTTGCAGAGTTTAGAAGTGCCCCAATGGAATTGGGAGCACATTGCTATGGATTTTGTGACGCATCTGCCTCGTTCCAGTCGAGGATGCGATGCTATTTGGGGAGTTGTAGACCGTTTGTCGAAGTCTGCACACTTCATTCCCTATGGGATGACCTTCTCGTTGAAGAAGATAGCGAAGCTGTACGTTGATGTTGTTGTTAGATTGCACGGTGTGCCTGTTTCAATCGTGTCCGACCGGGATCCGAGGTTTACTTCCAGGTTTTGGAAGAGTTTGCAGACAGCATTGGGAACCAGATTGGCGATGAGTACTGCGTATCATCCCCAGACAGATGGCCAATCTGAGCGAACTATCCAGACATTGGAGGATATGTTGCGTGCTGTTGTGTTGGATTTCGGAGGTAGCTGGCAAGACGCGTTGTCTTTAGTCGAGTTTTCATACAATAACAGCTACCAAGTGACGATTGGTATGGCACCGTTTGAGGCTTTGTATGGCCGTAAGTGCAGATCGCCGGTGTGTTGGGAAGAAGTGGGTGAGAAGCAGCTATCTGCCCCTGATTTTGTGCAGCAAATGAAAGATCATGTCGATCTAATTAGACAGCGGATGAAAGCTGCCCAGGATCGCCAAGCCAGTTATGCGAATAAGAGGCGTCGACCTCTTGAGTTTCAGGTTGGTGATCATGTATTTCTCAAGGTTTCTCCGTTTGTAGTGTGATGCGCCTGATTTTGTGCAGCAAAATGAAAGATCATGTCGATCTAATTAGACAGCGGATGAAAGCTGCCCAGGATCGCCAAGCCAGTTATGCGAATAAGAGGCGTCGACCTCTTGAGTTTCAGGTTGGTGATCATGTATTTCTCAAGGTTTCTCCGTTTTGTAGTGTGATGCGCTTTGGATGTAAGGGAAAGTTAGCCCCTCGTTACGCTGGTCCGTATGAGATTGTTGAGAGGATTGGCCCTTTAGCGTATCGGTTGTCGTTGCCGTCAGAGTTGTCCTCTATTCACGATGTGTTTCATGTGTCGATGTTGAGGAAATATGAGCCAGATCCGTCTCATGTGCTTGGAACTGACGAGGTAGAGCTAGATCAGTTGTTGAGCTATCAGGAATACCCTTTGCAGATCCTTGGAAGAAAAGAGAAACAGTTGAGGAATAAAACCATTCCGTTGGTGATGGTGCAGTGGAGCAAACATGGTAGGAAAGAAGCTACTTGGGAGCTGGAAGAAAAGATGCAGCGCGAGTGGCCGCATCTGTTTGAGTAGCTGTTGAGCTAAATTTCCAGTAGTTTGTAGCTTTTGGTTGTATTTCCTTCCCTAGTTGTTGTTATTTGTTTGCTCAGTTATCTTGAACTCTTGGCCTTGTGTTGGGCGAGTTCTGGTGTTAGTTTTTAGTTTCTATTCTAGCCTCTGCTGCTGTTTGTTGATTCAGAATTGTTGTTGTGATTTCGAGGACGAAATCCTTTTTAGTGGGGGAGAAATGTGAGACCTGGATTTGTTAATTGAGATAAGTTGTTGGATTGTATCGGTTTTTGGAGATTTCTGCTGGTTTAAATCTCTGTTTCGTAGTTTGAGTTGCATTTTCGGGTTCCTTTTCATGTGTTGAACAATTCTGGAGATTTTGTATTTTTGCATATTTGAAGTACCTGCTGGTTGGCGTGCTGACGTAAGCGTTTTGCTGAGTCTGGGTCGCTTTTGAAGAAATCAGCAGATGCATTAGCGTATTTGCGTTGAAGGCTAAAACGACCGCGTAGATTAGTTGGCGCGACGTCGTTTAGATGTTGCGTCTGGTACCAGCTGGTGGAATCATGTGTGCGTATCTATTGGTTGTCCAGCAGAAGCAGATGTCAACGTGGGTCAACATTCCTGTAGCGCGAAGAGGAAACGTCGTCGTTTTATTGTTGCGACTGGGTGTCCAGCTGCGAGAGATTGTTCGCTACTGTAGCTTGCAGCTGGTATTGCGCGCAAGAGCTATCGACTGGATGACGTCAGTGGAGCGATGTCGTTCGAGTTAGTTGCAACGCTGCGTTTTGAGGTTGCGACTGGAACCAGCAGAGAGAAGTGTTATGCGTGTTTTGTTCTTGCGACTGGTTGCCCAGCTGCTGGTAGTGAGGATTGCGTATCCGTGCGACGTCGTTTGAATAAGTTGGCGCGACGCCGTTTCGAGAACCAGCCGTTAGTGTGCTTTGAGATTTGTTGTGGCGTTGTTTGAGAATCAGCAGTTGGTTCTTTGCGTCTGCTGGTTTGGGAAATTGTTGGTGTCGACTGATTAGTAAAGTTGTTGCTGCTGGTTTAGTATGTACGCACGTGGGAATTAGGCGAAGGTTATTTCTTGTGCGTCGACTGGTTGGATAGTTGCTACCTGCTGGTATGGGATTTGTGCGCGGGAACCAGTCGTTGGTTGCCCTTTTTGCTCCTGCTGGTAGCAGCAGTTGAGAGTTTTATAAATAGCAAGACTTGGTCTTCGTTGTGGATTATTAGTTCCCATACTTAGAAATATTTCCCCCGATTGTCGACCTCTGTTTCTCAAACCCTCGTTACTGTTCATCGTGAGTTATTCCGGTGGATTCCTATCGTTTCCGGTGGTTGTTTTGCTTGAGCGAGGTTGCGTTGGACTCCTCTCGAGAAGCTCCTTCATCCTATACAACTTTTGGAGGCTGTGGTGGGCTAGTTGAGGAACGAGAAGTTGCTGCCAGTTCGTGAATTTTGCAGTAGCAGGTAGAACTTCATTTCCTCGTGTTGAGATCTTGTTCCTAGCCTCGTTTTAAGCTCCTTGTGTATTTGTGATAGTAGAAAACGGTGTTGGTTGAGCGTAGCTCCCAGCCGTGAGTTTCTGTTAGATCCCTGAGTATTGTGCTTGTTGTTTAGCAGGCTTTTACCAGAGTCTTCGGGATCCCTTTCAGTGGTAATTGTTGTGCAGGAAAGGTACGGATTGAGCTTGTTATAGCTTGGAAATCAGTTGAGATAATGTATGAGAGCTGGCGTGGTTATGTGTAATGATTGTTGACTGTTGTTTCGTGTATGCTGTGCTATGTTGTTGCCTGCTGTTAATTGGCATACAAGCATTTCTTTGCTGTTTCTTTAACTGTTATTGTTGCTCTCCGTACTGAGGTTTGACCCCATGTCCCTCCGGGGCTTGGTTTGTTTTGTTGCCTGTGTTGTTTTTCAGGTAATGTAGCTGGGCGTGGATTTAACCCAGCTGGTGGAGCCTCGGGAGGTGGATAGAGTATCCCAGACGCATATAGCATATATATATTATGTATCAGTCCATTCAGCCAGGGGGTTGCCCTGCGCTTTGTTGATGTATCTGTTCATTGGAGTCTGATACTTGTTTCATGCTATATTGTTATTGTTGTAGTGATTGTAAACTGGGATACTATTTTGAGTATTGGGTTATTTTAAATTATATGTTTTAAACCGTCAGGCCTAAACGCGAAAATTTTACCCACTTTTTAATAAGCTTCCGCATGTTTTGTCTGTTGTGAGCACGAGGCCTGACAGTCGTAGTCTTTAACCAGCTCCAACCATCTCCTCTGCCTCATATTCAATTCTTTCTGGGTAAAGAAGTATTTCAAACTCTTATGATCTGCAAATATTTCACACTTCTCCCCATAGAGATAATGTCTCCATATCTTAAGGGCAAAGACAACAGCTGCCAGTTCCAAGTCATGCGTTGGATAATTCCTCTCGTGATCCTTCAATTTTCTAGATGCGTATGAATTACTTTACGCTCCTGCATAATAAACAGCTCCTAAACCCATTTTGGATGCGTCTGTATAAAATACAAACTTTCCCTGATCAGATGGCATTGTTAACACAGGTGCTTCTATCAGCGCTTGCTTCAGCTTGTCAAAACTGTTTTGACATTCAGCTGTCCAATTATACTTCACTTGCTTCCTTGTTAACGTAGTCAAAGGAACAGCTATCTTAGAAAATCCTTTGATGAATCGCCTATAATATCCGGCTAAACCCAAGAAACTCCTTATCTCTGCAACAGTCTTTGGTATTGGCCAGTCGCGAACAGCTTCTACTTTAGCTGGGTCGACCTCAATCCCATCCTTAGAAATAATATGGCCTAAGAACGCTACTTTCTCCAACCAGAATTCGCATTTGCTGAATTTAGCAAACAACTGTTTATCTTTCAAAATCTGGAGAACTGTTCTCAAATGTTGAACATGCTCACATCTGGTCTTAGAGTATACTAGGATATCGTCAATAAATACCACTACAAACTGGTCCAAAAATGGTTGAAAGACTCTATTCATTAAATCCATAAAAGCTGATGGAGCATTTGTAAGTCCAAATGGCATAACTAGAAATTCATAGTGGCCATACCGAGTTCTAAAGGCTGTTTTATAAACATCTGCTGCTTTAATTTTCAGTTGGTGGTATCCAGACCTCAAGTCGATCTTAGAAAAGACTATAGACCCTTTCAGCTGGTCAAACAGATCTTCTATCCTAGGTAATGGATACTTATTCTTAATCGTCAATTTATTCAGCTCTCGGTAATCTATACATAGTCTCATACTTCCATCCTTTTTCTTAACAAATAAAAGTGGGGCTCCCCAGGAGGAAGTACTTGGTCTGATAAACCCTTTCTCCAACAGATCTTGTATCTGTTCCTTCAATTCCTTCATTTCTGATGGAGCTAAACGGTAAGGTGGTCTAGAAACTGGAGCAGCTCCTGTAATTAGATCAATGGAAAATTCCAGCTCTCTGTCAGGTGGTAGCCCTGGATATCTTCTGGAAAAACCTCGGGGAACTCACTTACCACTTCTACATTTGACAACTATGGTCTACTGGTTACGGTTAAAGATAATAAACTAACGAGAAATCCTACTCCTCCTTTCCTCAAACAACATTGAGCCTTAAGAGCTGATATTATTCGAGGAATCTTACAAATATTCTTAGCTTCAAACTTAAAGGAATCTCCTCTGGGTGGATTAACCGCTACTGTCCGAAGCTTAAAATCTATTACTACTCCATACTTGGTTAACTAATCCATTCCCAAAATCATATCAAATTCAGGCATTGGAAAAACGATTAAATCAGCAGTAATTTGATGCCCTTGAAGTTTAAGCTCTAAACTCTTAAATACATCGTGAGATATCAATTCTTCTCCTGATGGTACTGATACACAGAAACCTACAGCTACCTGGTCAGGCTAGATGGGCAATTTCTTAGCAAATTCAGCAGCTATAAATGAATGAGTGGCTCCTGAATCTATTAAAGCCATGGAAGGTAATTCAGCAATCATAATCTCACCCGTAACTATTGTCGAGTCTGGGTTGGCTTGAGCAGCTGTCATTACAAAGGCTGTGCTGGTCACCAATTGCTTTGACTTTGGACAATATTTCAAAATATGTCCCGGCATTCCACATTTATAGCAGACATTTTGTCCAAGTCTGCATTGTCCAGGATGATTCTTGTGGAACTTAGGACATTCTGGCCTATTATTACCAGCAGGAACAGAGCTAATAGGTTGAATCGGTAGAGGTTTCTGCTCCTGAGGCCTCTGCTGGTTCTTGTTTTGTTTCTTGAACGGCCTCTGGTCCTTCTGCTGAAAGACCTGTCTTTTCTGATGCCTTTCCTCATCAACATCTTTCCAATCCCTTTCAATTTGCAGGGCTCTATCCACTGCTTCTCGATAGGTCCTTGGCACAGATAGCCTAACATTCATTTTGAACATAGGCTTCAATCCCTCCACGAAATGACTCAGCTTCTCATGTGGTTCATTTCCTATAAAAGGCACAAAATAGCACCCTCTTTCAAACTTCCGCACATATTCTTGTACGGTTTGACTCCCTTGTTTAAGGGTCAAAAACTCTCTCTTCAATTCAGACCTCTTACCAGCCGTGAAGTATTGCTCAAAGAATACTTGTTTGAAATCTGCCCAAGTGAGATTTATCAAATCTACAGACAATTTGACTCCTTCCCACCAAATCATCGCATGCTCTCTCAACATATAGATAGCGCACCTTGGCCTATCTAAATCAGACATCTGGAGGTATTCAAAGATAACCTCCATTGATTTGATCCAACTCTCTGCCACTAGTGGATCAGTTGTAGCACTGAATTCTTTTGGCTTCTGTCGTCTGAACTTTTCTTGAGGATCATCATTACTTGGTCCTCTACTGCTGGAAGATTGGCCATTACCTCTATTGTTTTTCTCTACCAGCAGTCTTAACAGTTGAGTAATATTAGCATTATTGTCAGTGTTGGTTTCCTCTATAGGATTACTTCTTCTACCTCTTCCTCTTCCTGACATCTTATATTCTATAGCCCGTAATCCACCACATATATATATCAGAACATGATAAATAATTTAAAGACAATGCTCTGAAAATAAACTCACAACTTAGAGGAACGGACGATGAACTCTGATTCAGCTAACGGTGCGTGTGTTTATCTCAGGAACGTTGCTCTGATACCATGTTGTGACACCCGAAACCCACGGGGTCACAAAATTGGGGTAAATAAAAATTTTCGAATAAAAAGAAGGGTTGAAAGACAATTTGTTATAAGCTGTATTTCTTATAACTTAAAAGGAAATTGAAACACGAATACAAAAGCTGACAAACATGTAAACACTTGCACGCCAACAGCTGACAAACATTTTTGCGGAAAAAAGATTCTATTATATATATTGCAATTGCGGTGTACAACAGCTGATATTCTATATGAACTACTACTGTTGCAATTGATTTAATACAGTCTCTACAAAAGATGAAATAACATCAGACTTGACACAGAAAACGCTGGCCATTGACAAACACAACACCACGCAGGTGCTGTCAGACTTCACCACCCGTTCGCTCCTCAGCTGTCGTACCTGCACCATTTTAAAAGCTAATGAGCCTAGGGGCTCAGCAAGCAAAACCTGAGTGATAACAGTTTCATTTAACGCAGGCAGACATCTGAACATACATAACTTGAGTTAAAGGAACATTAATGAACATAGCATTCATTCGTAAACATTTCTTTCTTTCATAAACTTGGAGATATGGGATAATAGCCGAGATCTCATCATCAATATCATTTTCTTTTGATTTAAGGCTTAGAAGCTCTCCTTAGGTCCGTGTTGCACTTTGATCAAAATGACTTCTGATATCAGTTTTAGCATATAGCTCATATGAAAGGGCAGCCGACATCTGGACGACTACTCACCCTTCTCCTTGGTGACCGTCTGTTATCTATGCCATAAATCCTTAAAATAAAATTTTTGTTCCTTTATCATCCTCTCTTTCTTTGAAATCTCTTTAAACATCATCGGGTTCAATCATTTAAAACTCTCGCTTCCCATTTTAAAACTTACTGAGTATTGAATTCGACTTCTAGGATCTTATCGCTGAAATGAAATCAGTCGTAACAAAATGGAACAGTACTTTGAAACAAAACAGATCTTCACTGTTCACGTTTATCGTAAAACAGCTGCAAGAATATCTGTTAATCCTTAAAACAGACGTAGTAAATGAAACGGCGTCGTTAGCGTAAGAAACAGATGTGGCTTGGGATACTGTTTGAATAGTGAACAGATGTAACTATGAAATAGAATTGGTCACTCAGCTGTTAACGAATTGGTTTTGGTCAAACAGATGTCAACGCAACTAAGTTGGTCAACTCAGACGTCAACACAACTGATACAAAGGCTTTCAGATGTTGAACAACCCAACAGCTGAATACAAATTAAAGCAACAGCTGGTTACGAACAAATGCAACAGCTGATTACGAAACAATGCAACAGCTGATTACTTAACAATGCAACAGCTGATGACTCAATAAAACCAACAGCTGATGAACAATAAAACCAACAGCTGATGTGAGAAATTCTCGAAACCAAAAGCTGACTTTAAACTTGGTGTTGCAACATCAAAACGACAGCTACGCTATCAGCTGTTATCTATCAAACCAGACTTTATACTGATTCGACTAAAAACATCCGATTACATAGCGTCCAATTCTGATATTACAAACCACTGAAAGGAAGAACATTCATAAACATTCTCAGATCAAACTCGAATCCTCAGTATTTCAAAAACACCAGTAACTTTGGAAGCATAAAAACATCATTTGAACCCATATTTCATTCCTTCTTTCATGCGTTAATCATTTTAAACATGAACTTCAACATATCTTAAACATACAGGCAAGAAGATCCGTAAGATGAATAAAATCAATATATGCTTTAAATGGTGTAGCAAAGGATCAGCTTTTACTTGCCTTAAACAACGCTTTGCAACGATAGCTAATTCCTGCAGAAATCTCCTCCTCGAGCAACAACACGAGCTTCTCCAGAAAATATTTTGGAAGAACACTAAAGATTTTCTTTGCAAATGATAACATACTTTACTTTCAAAACAGGTTTAAATATGAAAGGGATTAGTGGCAAGGTGCTACGTTTACAAAGCATGACATATCTAAAATTTTAGTAAAATCTCCTTCTGAACATTTTAATTTGTAAAACACCAAACCCTTTCCAAAAGAAATCATTTGCCACGTTGTGACCGGCAGACAGATGTGTCGTGCCTGAAAGGTACAATGCTATCATCGGAGTGGTGACCAACTGATCAGTTGTGTCTAAAACCATCGAGATGTGATGGCTGACGGGCCTGAAGATCACGGACCGATGATTTCCCCGGTTGATACACTGTGCGGGTATAGAGGCTCGATGGAGATTACTGCCAGCTGATTAGCAGGCCTTGATGACCGATGTTTTTTGACAGCCACATGCATTCATGACTTAGAATACTGCATGTTTATGATTTGTTGTTATATTAGTGCTCATTCATACTGAGGCTTGACCTCGTATTCTTTTCCTGCTTTTGTGTTGTTTGGGTCTGCGTTGCCCATTTGCAGGATCTTCAGGTAACCAAGCTGGACAGACTGGAACTTCATCTGGTCGATCCCCATTTCCTTGTCCCAGTTATTATTATATAATGTATTGATCCAGGGGATGCCCTGAGGTTATATGTATTTGGGGGATCGTTGTTGATTTGATTTATGATTGCTTGTAGTTGTATGAGTTTTGATGTAACTCGTATTTTGATATGACTATTTTAAAGATATGATTTGGTTCAGGCCCAACTTTATTTCGAAAATTTTTAGCCCTATTTTATGCGTCCGCGTTTATATGCTTAATTGTGCTATTAATCCTTGTTAATTATCACGGGGCCTGACATTTTGGTATCAGAGCTTAAACTGGGATAAGGTCATTTTCCTTTGATCACACTCGAGTCTAGGCATGGACTTTTGTGTTGATTTCTTGCTTGACTCTATGAATTGCCTGATTTGATATCTGCCTCTGTGATTATCTGCTGTTAGTCCTTACCTTGAGTTTTGTCAAGATGCCACCGAGAAGAGGTAGAGGTAGTACTGCTAGACGTTCCGCTGAGGAGTCTAGGGCCTCGGATAGTGATGAGGGCATTCAGCAGACTATCCCTTTGCGTCGTCGAGAGAGACAGGCAGAGGTAGAGGATGTGATGAGACAGATTGGCGAGATGGAGCTGGTTCTAGCAAGGTTTCAGTGGATGAATCGCCCTATGTTCGCGGGCGTCGAGGGAGGTTTGATGGCCGAGGATTGGCTAGTTCAGATGGAAGAATTGTTTGATACTTTGGAGTACGCTCCTGAGAAGAGATTGAAGCTAGCGGTGTTGCAGTTGAGAGATAATGCGCGGCATCGCTGGTGGAGAGGTAATTCCCATATCTTGCGAGAGAGTGGGGCTGTGATTACTTGGGAGAGCTTCTGTGCAGCGTTCCGACAGGAGTATACCCCAGAGTCCTACTACAACAGTCGTGAGCGAGAGTTTGAAAACCTGAAGCAAGGGAATATGAAGGTGGCTGAGTATGCCAGACAGTTCTCTTCGCTCTTGATGTATGTTCCCCATGTAGCTAAACAGGAAAGGACTCAGAGGAATAAGTTTCTGAAGGGTTTGAGGCCTGATTTGTTCCGGATGGTGTTGTCTGGTTCACCTACGACTTATGCTGAGACCGTGGATCGGGCTGTGGATATTGAGGAGAGTTTTTTGGAGGCACAGGCTCCGGTTCAGCCGTCAGTGGGGCGCGACTTTTCAATCGGTGCAAGATGTGTTGCAATCGTTCAGTCTCCTCAGGGGTCGTAGCAATCGAATCGTCAGAGGTTCAAGCCGCGAGGCAAACAGTTTAAGAAGAAGGCGCATTCGAGTTCCTCTGGTTCTGTTAGTTCTGGTGGCAGTAGTTCTGGCGGTGCGTTTTGTGGACAGTGCGGGGGTCAGTCACAGCAAGGTTCCTCTTGTGGTTCTTCGCAGTGACAGCAACCTTTGTCCGTCCCAACGATCTGGATTCCAACCTCGTGATCCTTCTACGGTTTGGAGTACCCCCGAGACCTCAGTTTTCGAGACCGCAGCAGGCCTAGGCAAATTCCTTGACGAGAGAGCAGGCTGATGAGATACCTACGGGAGTGATTCAAGGTACATGCTTTATCTTTGATTTTCCTGCACGAGTTTTGATTGACACTGGAGCATCACACTCCTTCATTTCTGAGTTGTTTATGTATGAGAGTGGATTAAGTTCTTCCCCACTGTGTGATGTTGTCTCCGTGTCCACCCCTGCTGGTGTGAGTCTGTTGTCCCAAGAGGTGGTGTTGGATTGTATGATTAGATTTGATGAGCATGTTTTGATGACCCACCTGATTGTTTTGGGAATTAGAGATTTTGATTGTATCTTGGGTATGGATATGTTGACTGAATATAGAGCGACTGTTGACTCTTTCCATGGTGTGGTGAGGTTTTGGGCTCGATCTGGAGAGAAATGGGAGTTCTACGGTGCTGATTCGCGACCTAAGATTCCTATGGTGTCAGCCATGGAGATGTTTAGTTTGTTGTCGCTAGAGAATTCAGGGTTTATGATCTATGCCCTAGATGTTTCCCGTGAGTCGAGAGTGGAGTTGAGCGATGTCCCAATTGCTCAAGAGTTCCCATATGTGTTTCCAGACGAGATTCCTGGATTTCGTCCAAGAAGAGAGATCGACTTCAGTATTGAGTTGGTGCCTGGTATAGCCCCGATTTCTAAAGCTCTGTATCGGTTGGCGCAAGTAGAGTTGAAAGAACTCAAGGATCAGTTGAGCGATCTTCTGAGAAAGGCTTCATTAGACAGAGTATGTCACCTTGGGGAGCTCCGATTCTGTTCGTGAAGAAGAAAGATGGATCTATGAGGTTGTGCATTGATTTTCGGCAGTTGAACAAAGCGACAGTGAAGAACAAGTATCCTTTGCCGAGGATTGATGACTTGTTCGATCAGTTACAAGGATCGGCCGTGTACTCGAAGATTGATTTGCATTGTGGCTATCACCAGTTGCGAATTAGAGACGCTGATGTAACGAAGACAGCTTTCCGAACGAGATACGGGCATTATGAGTTTCTTGTGATGCCGTTTGGATTGACGAATGCTCCTGTTGTGTTTATGGATTTGATGAATCGCGTCTTTAGCGAGTACATCGATCGATTCGTGATTGTCTTCATAGATGGCATCTTGGTGTATTCGAGGAGTTTCAGAGAGCACAAAGAGCACTTGAGGCTAGTGTTACAGAGACTGAGAGACTCACAATTGTATGCCAAGTTCAGTAAGTGTGAATTCTGGCTAGACAGAGTTATCTTCTTGGGTCATGTGATTTCAGCGCAAGGAATTTCTGTGGATCCTAGTAAGGTCGAAGCAGTTCTTAACTGGGAGCGACCTAGGAATGTTTCCGAGATCCGTAGTTTCTTGGGATTGGCTGGCTATTATAGGAGTTTCATTGAGAAGTTTTCTTCGATAGCCAGACCGATGACTCAGTTGACCCAGAAGGATAGAAATTTTTTTTGGACTGATGAGTGTGAGTCGAATTTTCAGATGCTGAAGCAGAAGTTGACTACTGATCCTGTTTTGGCATTGCCTTAGGGTCTGGAGGTTTTGTGGTGTGCTCCGATGCTTCTCTGAGTGGTTAGGGTGTGTTTTGATGCAAAACGGGTACGTGATTGCGTATGCGTCTCGACAGTTGAAGCCTCATGAGACGAGATACCCCGTTCATGATCTAGAGTTGGCTGTGATTGTGTTTGCCTTGAAGATATGGCGACACTTTTGTATGGTGAGGAGTTTGTGGTGTACACCGATCACAAGAGTTTGAAGTATATCTTCACCCAGTCGGATCTGAATATGAGGCAACGTCGTTGGATGGAGTTGCTTAAGGATTTTTATTGTGAGATACAGTATCAGCCTGAGCGAATGAACTTGGTAGCCGATGCTTTGAGTAGAAAGGCCCAGCCTTCTATTCTAACATCCTTGAGTATCTCGAGAGTCCACGAGCAGTTGAGTACTTCTGGTTGGCGTTTCCAGCCGAGTGATCAGTATTTCATAGTTTCTTCGATTCAGGTTGAACCACAGATTGTTATTGACATCATAGAGACGCAGAGGACTGATCCGTATATCCATGAGTTGAGGATTAAGGCCCAGAATGGTCAGTCTGAAGATTTCTCTGTTGCTTCTGATGGATGTTTGAGATTTATAGGAAGATTGGTGGTTCCGAACTTGATTGATTTGAAAGAGACTATCTTGAATGAAGCGCATTGCAGTCGTTATAGCGTGCATCCGAGGGAGAAGAAGATGTACCATGCTTTGAAGTCTCACTACTGGTGGGAAGGCATGAAGAGCGACATTTCTGGTTTTAGTTGCTCGATGTTTGAATTTCCAGCAGGTCAAGGCTGAGAGAATGAGAACTGGTGGATTGTTGCAGAGTTTAGAGGTGCCCCAATGGAATTGGGAGCACATCTCCATGGATTTTGTGACTCATCTACCTCGTGTTGCCCATTTGCAGGATCTTCAGGTACCAAGCTGGACAGACTGGAACTTCAGCTGGTCGATCCTCATTTCCTTGAGTCCCAGTTATTATTATATAATGTATTGATCCAGGGGATGCCCTGAGGTTATATGTATTTGGGGGATCGTTGTTGATTTTATTTATGATTGCCTGTCTTTGTATGAGTTTTGATTTAACTCGTATTTGATTATGACTATTTGAAGATATGATTTGGTTCAGGCCCAACTTTATTTCGAAAATTTTTAGCCCTATTTTATGCTTCCGCGTTTATATGCTTAATTGTGCTATTAATCCTTGTTTGTTGGGAAGAAGTTTGTGAGAAACATCTATCCACTCCTGAATTTGTGCAGCATATGAGAGATCAGATTGAGTTGATTTGGAGTAGAATGAAAGCTGCACAAGATCGTTATGCTAGCTATGCTAATAAGCGACGCAGACCGTTGGAATTTGATGTTGGCGATCGTGTGTTCCTTAAGATTTCTCCTTTCAAGAGAATTATGAGATTCAGATTTAAGGGTAAGTTAGCTCCTAGATTCGTTGGTCCCTTTGAGATTGTTTAGCGGATTGGACAGTTGGCTTATAGATTGAAGCTGCCTGATGAGTTAGCAGCGATGCATGATGTGTTTCATGTGTCAATGTTGAGAAAATATGAGCCAGATCCATCCCATGTGCTGAGGACTGATGAAGTAGATCTGGACCAGACCCTGAGCTATGTTGAATATCCAGTGCAGATTCTGGACAGGAAGGAGAAGCAGTTGAGGAATAAGGTTATACCGTTGGTGATGGTCCAATGGAGCAAGCATGGGCGTGAAGAAGCTACCTGGGAAGTTGAGGAAAAGATGAGACAAGAGTGACCTCATCTGTTTGAGTCATGATAGCAGCGTTTCAGGTAACTTCTAGCTTGATTGATTTCGTGATTTAAGTGATTTTGCTGCTGAATTGAGATTCTGTTTAGTATTGAGTTGTACTAGGCAGTATGGCTTGAGTATGTTAGGAATGGTGTCTAGTATACTGTGTCGTGATAAAGCTATCTTGATGTTGTGATTTTGATTTTATGACTTAACTGATTTCGAAGACGAAATCGATTTCTAGTGGGGGAGAGTGCGAGGACTAGAAATCTGTTAAGTAAGATTTAGTGGCTAATAAGATTTTGGATTAGAGAAGAAGGCAACAGTGAGTTGCGTGAGCATTCGATGTTGGTACGCAGTGGTAGCGTGAACAGATGTCAACGCTAGTAAATGTTACTGTGTAGCGAGAGGAATCTGTTAGAGTTAGCGCGCGGACGTGAGAAGCTGTTGCGTGTTGTTCAACACGTCTTAGTTGATCGCTGGTGGTTAGATCTGTTCAGATGTTGCTATCGAGGGAGAGAGATCTGTTCAGACGTCGCTAGAGGGAGAGATCTATTTCATCTGTGGAAGCTATCTACGTCGTTTTGATTAGTTGGTGCGACGTCGTTTGCTGTGGAGTTAGTAACTTGTTTAGACACTTGAACCATATCAGCATAGCCAGTTGAGGGCGAAAGCTGGAGTCAGCTTTGAGAGGACTTTTTCCTTAGTTTAAGCAGAGATCTGAATTGCTTAGAACAGTAGTGAATCGAGGATTTATATATACCAAGTGCTGCTCAACACTTAGAGTATTTTTTTTCGACCCCGATACATCGTTTTCTCCAGTAAACCCTCGATAATTACTGTTCAATCGAACCCTTCTCCGGTAGATTGCCGTCGATTTCCGCCGTTGTTTGGAGCGA
>KQ987756.1:109909-121010 GCA_001598015.1 Dorcoceras hygrometricum
TCAGATGTTGCTAGCGAGGGAGAGAGATCTGTTCAGATGTTGCTAGCGAGGGAGAGAGATCTGTTCAGATGTTGCTAGCGAGGGAGAGAGATCTGTTCAGATGTTGCTAGCGAGGGAGAGAGATCTGTTCAGATGTTGCTAGCGAGGGAGAGAGATCTGTTCAGATGTTGCTAGAGAGGGAGAGAGATCTGTTCAGATGTCGCTAGAGGGAGAGATCTGTTTCAACTGTGGAAGCTATGCTACGTCGTTTTGATTAGTTGGTGCGACGTCGTTTGCTGTGGAGTTAGTAACTTGTTTAGACACTTGAACCATATCAGCATAGCCAGTTGAGGGCGAAAGCTGGAGTCAGCTTTGAGAGGACTTTTTCCTTAGTTTAAGCAGAGATCTGAATTGCTTAGAACAGTAGTGAATCGAGGATTTATATATACCAAGTGCTGCTCAACACTTAGAGTATTTTTTTTCGACCCCGATATTTCCTCATCATTTTCTCCAGAAAACCCTCGATAGGTACTGTTCATTCGAACACTTCTCCGGTAAATTTCCGTCGATTTCCACCGTTGTTTGGAGCGAGATTGGTGGCGCTGAGCTCGTCTTGAGTAGCTCTTTCGATTGATACCAGTTAGGTGGCTTGAGTCGACGTTGGAGAGGGATCGCGAAGTAGCAGTGTTGCTCGAACGTTTTCGCAAGTTATAGGCAGTATGTCGTAGAAGCTAGGATTTGAGCTGAATATTGAGATGCTTTGACAGATTTAGCTCCCGGACAGTTCCTCCTGTTGTGTGTGCCGTGACCAGTGAGGAAGCAGTTTGAGCAATTGAAGCTGCCGTGCATGAGTAAGATCTGTTGAGGTAGAATTTGAGAATTGAAGGTACGAGTTGAGCTTTTGTTAACGTCTTAGACATAGCGTGCTAGTATGTGAGTCATGAAATCTGTGCTATGTGAATTCTGCATTTACGTGAACAGCTTGAATAAATTGATATGTTCTGTTTACGTGTTATATGCATGTTGAAATCAGATTTGAATTTCATGGCATTTTTGCATACATATTGAGCCTATGATTGATTGAGAACCTGAGATAGAGCCACGTTGTGATCGGCAGACATATGTGCCATGCCTGAAAGGTACAACGCTATCATCGGAGTGGTGACCAACTGATTAGTTGTGTCTGAAAACCACCGAGCTGTGATGGCTGACGGGCCTGATGATCACGGACCGATGATTTCCCCGGTTGATACACTGTGCGGGTACAGAGGCTCGACGGAGATTACTGCCAGCTGATTAGCAGGCCTTGATGACCGATGTTCTTTGACAGCCACATGCATTCATGACTTAGAATACTGCATGTTTATGATTTGCTGTTATATTAGTGCTCATTCGTACTGAGGCTTGACCTCGTATTCTTTTCCTGTTTTTGTGTTGTTTGGGTCTGTGTTGCCCATTTGCAGGATCTTCAGGTACCAAGCTGGACAGACTGGAACTTCAGCTGGTCGATCCTCATTTCCTTGAGTCCCAGTTATTATTATATAATGTATTGATCCAGGGGATGCCCTGAGGTTATATGTATTTGGGGGATCGTTGTTGATTTTATTTATGATTGCCTGTCTTTGTATGAGTTTTGATTTAACTCGTATTTGATTATGACTATTTGAAGATATGATTTGGTTCAGGCCCAACTTTATTTCGAAAATTTTTAGCCCTATTTTATGCTTCCGCGTTTATATGCTTAATTGTGCTATTAATCCTTATTAAATATATATTGACGGGCTAAGCCTTTAAAATTGCATGTTTTTATAAAATTTCACGCATCATGAAAGTTTTATGAAAATATTAAGGCATGAAAAGAAAAGAAAAATATTTTCGAGGGATTGAAGTGATGTGTGGCAAGTGAACTGCATGGTGAAGTGGCAGCATAGAGGTGTGAGGGATCCCGAGGTAAGGTCGAGTGAACTGCATCGCCTCGTACGTTGGTTCTTTAGATTGATCAATCGCTTATGTTATGGCTCACACTTCATGGATACGACTCGCACGCACTTTACGTTATGTTATGCTATGTCATTCCTTATCATGTATGCTATACGATGACGATATGTTATGACTCTTTATGGATCATGCGTGTTTTAAAGTTATTTTACTATACGTATGTGCATTCATGCGATATTATTATTATGTACCTTGTTATTATCCAGATAGAGCATGCTGAGCCTTCAGGCTCACTAGGTTTAAATTGTGCAAGTGATGATCCTGTTGACTTTATGCCGATCGACGGTGAGGATCTCTGAGCGCCCGTTGCAGCTGTGCCCCGTGACCACCCCGATGTCATTATTCATGTTTTGATATATTTTCAGATAGTTATATCAGTCATGTTCAGTTTTCCGCAACTTTTAATTATACTGATTTTAAGCCGTATGGTTGATTTAATGTTTTTGAGATATTTATTTTATTTATGTTTTAAAGTAATGTTGAGAAAATGTTTTAAAGGGGATGAGTCAACTTTTAAAGATTGTTTATTCCGCACTTTATTTGGAAAAAAATTTTCTAGAGTACGGTTCGTTTAAATGAACTTCCTTGCCTGTAAGAACGATATGAGTCGAGGCTTCCTCGTGCATTGTGCTTTCGTGAAAACAAAAGTCTCCCCTCCAGGGGATCTAGGTCGTACTATCATGTCCTGGAGTCAATTATTTCCTGGTAACTAGACAACCAGTCCATCCCGAGAATGATATCAAACTCCGACATTGGGAATACGATCAAATCTGTGAATATTGTGCAGTCCTGTAGCACCATCTCGATGTTCCTGACGATGCTGGCTGTATGCAACTCCTCTACTGATGGGATCGTCACTAGTAATTGCTCCGACGAACTCTCCTGAGCAATGTCCATCAGATGCACAAACTTCTTCGAAATAAAGGAGTGTGTCGCACCTGAATCGAATAAAGCTCTGGTTGCTACTCCTAAAACAACTACTCTAACTGCGATAAGTGTCGTGTCTGGGAGGCATCTAGGGGGTATAACAATCATTTTCGCTACTCAAAATCAACATGTCTCAACTAAAATAGTATACATATATAGGTCTCATAACGTAAACATACTATCTCGAAATATCAATAAGCATCAAATTATAGTGTAAGAAACTAACATCTTGGGCAGTCAAACACTAAGACTTACGGACTTTGAGGCGTGACTCCTTAAGCTTACTTCAGCCATCTGAAGGCACAACCCAAACCATGACCTTGTTCTAATACTAACTTGAAACAACTAGTAAATAAATGTGGAATTTTTTTAAAAAAAAAACTCAAAAGCTTTGATAAAACTCAATAACATAAGATACTTCAAAATTTGAAACAGAGTTGAAGGGCCAAAGAAATCATCTCAACCGTACTACACGGCCAAAAAAAAATCTGAAACCTAAATAAAAGTAAAAATCTTTTCCTTTCTCATCGTCAGCGGAAACCACAAGGTCGCTGGGAATGTGCCAACTGAGCTGCCATCCACTCAAAGGTCCTGTCCCTCAGTCTCAGTCTCCGCGTCATCTGCACCAATCAAACGTAGCAAGAACAAAACTGGATAATAGCAAATACTACGTAATACAACCACATGGATTAAAATAATTGTACTCAAATAATTTTCTCAAACTTTAAAAATGCATAAGAAAACATCAGCTCAAAATATTTTCCTTAATATTCATGCATAGTCAATAAAAAAATATTTTCTGGAGAACTCCGTTTCTGACTGTGGTCCCTCAACCTCATGTCGCTTGATCAAGATAATAGGTACCATGGTACTAGGTTTGGTATAGCTCTCTAGTGCTTGTCTGGTTTCTATACACGTCAGTTTGGTATGGCTCCTTAGTGCTTATCTGGTTTCCATACACGTCAAGTTTGGTATGGCTCCCCGAAGCTTATCTGATTTCCATACACGTCAAGTTTGGTATTGTTCCTCAGACTTATCTGGTTTCCATACACGTCAAGTTTGGTATGGCTCACGGAACGTCTTCTGACCCCATTCCTCGTAATTTGACGTGGCTCCCGAGACGTCTCTCGACCCCAAATCTCGTAACAGTTAAACACAGCAAAGTCTCATCATTCAACACATTTTCATAATTTTCTCAACATTATGCCTCAAATACTTCCTCATACCTCATGCCTCAATATCAATTTCATGCCTCAAAAGTAACAACTTTTTTTTCCTCAAAATTTTCGTAAAACTTCATAATTCCTAAATATTCTTAAAATTGCTAAAATATCGTAAAATTAACTTAAAATCATCATTTAAACATTTCATGACAGTAGGCTGCCCCTAGGACCAGAATTCCGACATGGCTATTTTCGTACCCACGAGATGCAGGTTGAGCGGCTAAACCGTAAAATTTATTGAAAATCCATTTCTCAACCAAATCACTCCTTGTATGGACCCACGTGACCCTACCTCGATGGGCTAGCTCTTGAAGCCAACCATAATAGACCAGGATTCCCGACACAAGCAACCCGACGTCTGCAACCCTAATGCCCACGCGTAGACTGCAACCAGGACACATGCTAGCCATAAAACTCATAAATAATTTGTTACTTGACCAAATCGCTCCCCGTTTGGACCTTCATGATTCTAACTCAATGATCTATCTCTTGGAATCAACCTTGACAACACAGACTGAATAGAGAGACTTACCCGATCCCAACAACTCTACTATCGCGCACAGACGACAAGCCAAGACACGTGCTGATCATAAAATTCGTAACTAATTCATTCCTTGACCAAATCACTCTCTGTTTGGACCCACGTGATCCTAACTAGATGGGATAACTACCGGGACCAATGAAACCTGACCATGAATCCATACACGACCAAACTGACTTCTTCAAGCCCACTGTTCGTGCACAGACTATTCGCCAACACATGTGCGGTCCAGCCCTCGATTCCGACCATTCGTCTCGATACCAAGACACGACCAGACCTTCACACAGTCCCCAATCAACCCCTAGACTCAGAAATAATGCCTCTGGACCAGAACTTTGTCAAGCCCCGTGCTAATCAACTAGGATTAACAATACAATTAAGCACATAATCGCAAAAGCATAAAATAGGGCTTCAAAAAAACTTTTCAAATGTTTGGGCCTGAACAATAAGAAAACATCATTCCAAAATATTCATACTCAAAATAGGATTTACTCAAAATCCAAACAACAGACAGGTAATCAACTAAACTCGAATACAGATCCCCAAAATACATAAAAACTCAGGGCATCCCCTGGTTCAATACATAATATAAATTCACTGGGACTCAACCCAACGGGGATCTACTAGCTGAAGCTCCACTCCGCCCAGCCAGATTACCTGTAGCTCCTGCAATGGGAAACACAGTCGCAAGACACGAAAACAAGAAAAGAAATATGAGGTCAAACCTCAGTACGAAGAGCACTAAGACAACAGCAACTCATAAACATGCAGTATTCAAAACATGAATGCATGAGGGCTGTCAAAGAATCGGTCAATCTAGGCCAACGAGTCAGCTGGCAAATCAAAAGCGAGCCTCTATACCACGCACAGCCAATCAGCCGGTGAAAATCATCGGTCCGTGATCTTCAGGGCTGGCCACTCAATTACCCATCACAGCTCGGTGGTATTCAGACACGACGAATCAGTCGGTCACCACTCAGATGATAGCGTTGGACCTTTCAGGCACGACACATCTATCTGCCGATCACAACGTCGTATACCACGCACAGCCAATCAGCCGGTCGAAAATCATCGGTCCGTGATCTTCAGGGCTGGCCACTCAATTACCCATCACAGCTCGGTGGTATTCAGACACGACGAATCAGTCGGTCACCACTCAGATGATAGCGTTGGACCTTTCAGGCACGACACATCTATCTGCCGATCACAACGTCGCTCTTTCTCGGGTTCTCAATCAATCATCAGGCTCAATATGTATGCATGTATGCCATGAAATTCAAATCTGATTTCAGCATGCACAAATTACGTAAAACAGAGCATACAATTCAAGTAATGAGCCAAACCTGTTTCACGTAAGGCACAGAATACACAGAACAATATTCATGCTCCAAAATACTACACGCTTATGCCAAAGCTGTAATTAGAAGCTCAATTCGTACCTCAGATCTCAGTTTCTACCTCAACTCACCAGGGCACGGCAACCTCAGCCTGCTCAAACTTTCTTCCTCGTTGGTCTCAACAAACACAGCAGGAACTGTCTGGGAGCTCAAATCTGTTAAAGCATCTCATATCTTAGCTCAAATCTGAACTTCTACACCTTAATGCCTACGGTCAGAACTCATATCTAGTTCTAACTATCAACGTAGGTTCTATCAACTAGAACTAAGCTCAAAACAGTAAGGAAACACTTACCCAGAAGCTCAAACGAGCTAAAGAACTCTCGGGTCAGCTGTCGCAGACATTCGCGAACACTGAAATTCCTTCGTGCTCCTCCTACACGTCGAATCAGGTCGCCTAACTGGTAACAATTGAAAGGGCTAAGGGAGACGAGTTCAGCGCCACCCACCTTGCTCCAAACTTCGGCGGAAATCGACGGTAAATCGGAGAAATAGCGTTCGATGAACAGTAACTATCGAGGGTTTCGAAGAGGAAGAAGATAAGAAATATCGGGGTCGAAAATATGCTAAGTGTCATCAACACTTGTATTTAAATCCTCGAATCCAGCTTCTGTTCTTATCAACTCAGATCCCATCTTGCACTAAAGCAGGAATCCTCACATCTGAATCCAGCGCTCACTCACAGCTGGCTCAGCTGTCACAAATCAGACTTCGATACTCTCCACTAACGCACAACCACAAACGACGTCGCGTTAACTAATCAAAAACGACGTAGCAGAGCTTCAACATCTGGAACAGATCTCTCTCGCTAGAAACATCTGAACAGCGCTACCAACAGCAGTCAACTCAGATGTGTTGACCAACACATGGCAGCTTCTCGCATCCGCGCGCTAACGCTAACAGATGTCTCTCGCTACCCTCATATCAGCGCTCACTAGCTACGCATTACCGTTGACCCGCGTTGACATCTGGTCACGCCATTGAACAGATTTCACCCACAAGCGAGACATCTGAAATTGAAAAATGACGACGCATCACTACTCGTGCCAGCCTCTACCACCCAGATGTCACTTGCTAACACCTCAACTGAGTACTCACATCTGAATACTAACTGGGACCAGATATCTATCGAAGGACTCAACGAATCAACTCAAATTTCAACACAGATTTCTCCCGATAGCTCCTAGCGACTCAAAGCTGAACATCTCTATGTCAAATCTGAAAATCACCAACCAGATTCAACCAAAATCCTCAAGTCTGAAATTCGATAATCCTGACTGCCGTGACTAATCCTTAGCCAAATCTGATTAACCACTAATATCGAATCTCAATCCTCACATTCTCCCCACCTTAAGAGATTTCGTCTGTCGTGACTAATCCATAGCCAAATCTAATTAACCGCTAATTATCGAATCTCAATCCTCACATTCTCCCCACTTTAAGAGATTTCATCCTCGAAATCAAAGGCAAACACATGGAAGAATCCATCATAACACTAAAACTAACCAACACAACTCCATTGTCAAAGCTCAAACAGATGAGACCATTCTTGTCTCATCTTCTCCTCTACCTCTGTCAGGCCCCGTGCTAATTACTCAAGATAATAGCACAATTAAGCACATAATCATGGAAGCGCAAAAATCGGGCTTAAAAATTTTCGAAATAATTTATGCCTGCACTTAAAATCATACATTCAAAATATTCATAATCAAATATGAATTGACTCACACTCATACAAATCAGGTAACAACAATAAATCTCAAATCAATTACAGATCCCCAATACATAGTGACACGGGGCATCCCCCGGTTCAATACATAAATATATAACTGGGACTCTCAAGTAAACGGGGATCGACCAGCTGAACCTCCACTCTGTCCAGCTTGGTCATACAAATCAGGTAACAACAATAAATCTCAAATCAATTACAGATCCCCAATACATAGTGACACGGGGCATCCCCCGGTTCAATACATAAATATATAACTGGGACTCTCAAGTAAACGGGGATCGACCAGCTGAACCTCCACTCTGTCCAGCTTGGTTACCTGAAGATCCTGCAAATGGGTAACGCAGACCCAAACAACACAAAAGAAGGAAAACAGATACGAGGTCAAGCCTCAGTACGAAGAGCTAATCAAAACAGCTAATCATGAAACATGCTATAATCAATGCTATGAAATGCATGAGGGCCATCAAAGATCGGATAGCTAGACCAGCGTATCAACATGAAAATCAAATCTCTCTATACCATGCACAGCAAGTCAGCCGATGGAAATCATCGGTCCGTGATCTTCAGGACCCGTCAGCCCATCACAGCTCGGTGGTCTTCAGACACGAAAAGTCAGTCGGTCACCACTCCGATGATAGCGTTGGACTTTTCAGGCACGACAAGTTAGTCGGCCAGTCACAACGTGGCTCAATATGTATGCATGAATGCCAATCAATAATCAATGTCAATGCATACCATCCAGTACGTGAAAACAGAATGAAATATTCAATCAATTCCACAAACTGCTCACGTAAATTCATATAATCTGGCCAACAGATTTCATAGCAAGAATTACAGCCATGTTCATGCTTCAAGCTATTAAGGTCTTCTCAATTCGTACCTCAATCCTCAAAATTCTACCTCACAGATTCCTCAAATGCACGACAGGACTTCCTGGAAGCTGGAATCTGTTTCAAAGCCTCGAAAATCAGCTTAACTCAAGCATATCAGAACCTGAACACTCTAATACCTTAGGCCAGAACTATACTCAAGTTCTAAACAATTCTACGCAGGTATTAGCTACTAGACATGTTAGAATAGATGCCCAACTAGCCAACTTGTGGCGTGTGGGTTTTATAGACTCTTGTACAAACAGTCTTTATATATGATATTCGCATTTACTTATATGGCGTTCTTTACTTTCATTATGTGTGTAATGATTTACAATTGCGTTGAGTAAAGACCTAGAATACACCTAATTGTATGTTAGATGTGATAGTGGGTATGACGGCTATCATGAAACACATCTAATAGTCACTGTGTATTCTGAACATGTTCCTAGTCGATTGGACCGTCAAAATGAGGATAAGGCCGCCCGAGTTCGAGACTAGTATCTGCGATGTGAAGTACCATGTTTCATTGGTAGGGAACATTGTGATGTTCTGAGCATGCAGATAGATAGTGACCTGGTGATCTATCAAACTACCCTCGTTCGGACTTTCCAAGTGGTTACCATTTGTCGAGTGGATAAGTCCGAGGTCTTGGTTGTACTGATTAATCCTCACGACTCGAAACGTCATTGAGACTCTACATGATAGGCGTCTCACTTTGACCCGTTTGCCGACTCACTTGGGGTCGTAAGGCGTCGGGATTGGGTGAGACCCCGATGCATGTAGGAGTCGATGGATCGTTGTCGAGGATTCACCGCTCGCAGACATGCGTGGATATCCTATGCTATCTGAGGGGATAATAGTGTATAAATCTCTGTCCAGAGTACTAGAAGTGTTTTAGGTAAATGTGTTTACCTAGTTACACTCGCGATATCACTATTTGATCTCCAAGATGTATGCATAGCTATTGGATCTTTAGCGACTCTCAATTTACCAATGATCGTTGATCTGATCGGGATATATGGATTGAAAGGACCGTACTGTACGCTAACCACGACAGACTGGTTCTTGCAGGCACTATGAGTGATACCTAGGGGATCATGGGGCGATGTTGCTAGACGCTTTACCATGATCCGTTGGGCAGGTCCGGAATTGTGATCCCGGAGCCACAATGGTTGTGGGCCCACGGCTAGCTGTATCCCTAAACCATTGAGGGTCACACAAGTACTAGATTCGAGATTCCCGCATGGATACTCAGCTCAATGTGTTGAGCACGAGAAGAGGATTTCGGGAAGTGCGACTTCCTAAAAGTCAACAGGGGTCAAACCGAGGTTTCCCGCTGTTGAGGGGCAAAATGGTCATTTTGCACTGGGGTTCTGAAAAATGGTTTTTCAGATCATAATATTTAGTTTTGGAAACTGAGTCGATCCGTCCGATCTGATCGGCTATCGGAGTTACGGTGAAGTCTCGGTGGTGGAGATGAACTAAATGTTCATCGTTGCGCCCTGTCCCGTTGGGCCGGTCCAAGTCCAACACTCAAGCTTATTTAATTGAGCTTAAGCCTAGACTTAACATAACTTGACACAACTCCCAAGAACCCTAACCCTAATCCCTATAGCCGCCCCTCCTCTCTCGAACGCCGCCGCCGCCACTTCGCCGGAAATCGTTCCGGCCTAGTTTTTCGAGGAGAATCCGTTCGTGCAGAATTCGTCAGTGCTTATAGTGCAGCCTGACAAAGGAGTCTCGGTTCTGGTCATGGACCGGATTGGCGATATCTACCGCAATCTACCGAGAAGAGCCGGGTTCTTGTAATTCCGGTTGGAGCCAGGCACAAGTGCCAGCAAGGTATTCGTTTTGAACGCCCTATGAATGACGATATTTGTATTGTCTGTTGTTCGTATTGATCGTCTCCCGGCTTTTATTCTCTGTTCTTTCGCTGCCTCGCCGGGGGGCGGATCCGGATCCCCAACAGTGGTATCAGAGCCAGTGTTTTTCGGATCTGAACAATACGAATTGCCTGAATTATATCTAACGTCTTCAATTTCAGATCGGAAAACGAAAATCGGGATCTCGACCACCGGGCCGCCGCCGCTTGTGGCGGCGCTAACAGCCGCGCGATCTCGCGCGCATGTCACGCGACACCGTGTGCACCGATTGCACGTGGTGGCCGAAGATGTAGCGCTGCCTCGCGCAAATCGCTGCTCGCGTGCAGGCCGGCCGTTGCGCTCGTTGTTGCGCCGCTGGCTGGACGCGTTGCGCGACCTCGCGGCCGCTGCTGGTCGACGATGGGCGAAGCTGCTCGATGCGAGGCGCCGCTGCTGGTCGGCGATGGTGCGCACTGGTTGCGCATGCTCCACGCCGCTAGTTGTGCGCGCTTGCGTGCGGCGTCGCGCGCCGCCGCCGCGTTTTCGTGGTGGGGGGGCCCCCCGCGCCCA
>KQ987756.1:136753-181278 GCA_001598015.1 Dorcoceras hygrometricum
GTCTCGAACAGATTTATGTTGCACATAAATCTGTTTGAGTTGTTTTAAAATATAGGATTCAGTTCTGGTATTTTCCGCATGATTTTTAAATCATACCAGATCTGTTTCCGGTGCTCTTTGTATTTTATATGTTCAAGAACAACGAGCTATTGCAGCTCATCGGCAGCGCGCAAAATTTTCAATGGTTATCAAACAGCGCCTGCTGATCTTGTAATCCTATTTCCAGGGACCAACAGGAACATTGTGATATTCTGAGCATGCAGATAGATAGTGACCTGGTGATGTTAGATGTGATAGTGGGTATGACGGCTATCATGAAACACATCTCATCTAATAGGTGTATTCTGAATTAGTTCCTAGTCGATTGGGCCGTCAAAATGAGGATAAGGCCGCCCGAGCATGAGACTAGTATCTGCGCTGCGAAGTACCATGTTTCAACCAACAGGAACATTGTGATATTCTGAGCATGCAGATAGATAGTGACCTGGTGATCTATCGAACTACCCTCGTTCGGACTTTCCAAGTGGTTACCATTTGTCGAGTGGATAAGTCCGAGGTCTTGGTTGTACTGATTAGTCCTCACGACTCGAAATGTCATTGAGACTCTACATGATAGGCGTCTCACTTTGACCCGTTTTCCGACTCACTTGGGGTCATAAGGCGTCGGGATTGGGTGAGACCCCGATGCATGTAGGAGTCGATGCATCGTTGTCGATGATTCACCGCTCGCAGACATGCGTGGATATCCTATGCTATCTGAGGGGATAATAGTGTATAAATCTCTGGCCAGAGTACTAGAAGTGTTTTAGGTAAATGTGTTTACCTAGTTACACTCGCGATGTCACTATTTGATCTCCAAGATATATGCATAGCTATTGGATCTTTAGCGACTCTCGATTTACCAATGGTCGTTGATCTGATCGGGATATATGGATTGAAAGGACCGTACTTTACGCTAACCACGACCGACTGGTTCTTGCAGGCACTATTAGTGATACCTAGGGGATCATGGGGCGATGTTGCTAGACGCTTACCATGATCCGTTGGGCAGGTCCGGAATTGTGATCCCGGAGCCACAATGGTTGTGGGCCCACGGCTAGCTGTATCCCTGAACCATTGAGGGTCACACAAGTACTAGATTCGAGATTCCCGCATGGATACTCAGCTCAATGTGTTGAGCACGAGAAGAGGATTTCGGGATGTGCGACTTCCTAAAAGTCAACAAAGGTCAAACCGAGGTTTCCTGCTGTTGAGGGGCAAAACGGTCATTTTGCACTGGGGTTCTGAAAAATGGTTTTTCAGATCATAATATTCAGTTTTGGAAACTGAGTCGATCCGTCCGATCTGATCGGCGATCGGAGTTACGGTGAAGTCTCGGTGGTGGAGATGAACTGAATGTTCATCGTTGGGCCCGGGCCCGTTGGGCCGGTCCAAGTCCAACACTCAAGCTTATTAATTGAGCTTAAGCCTAGACTTAACATAACTTGACACAACTCCCAAGAACCCTAACCCTAATCTCTATAGCCGCCCCTCCTCTCTCGAACGCCGCCGCCGCCGCCACTTCGCCGGAAATCGTTCCGGCCTAGTTTTTCGAGGAGAATCCGTTCGTGCAGAATTCGTCAGTGCTTCTAGTGCAGCCTGACGAAGGAGTCTCGGTTCTGGTCGTGGACCGGATTGGCGATATCTACCGCAATCTACCGAGAAGATCCGGGTTCTTGTAATTCCGGTTGGAGCCAGGCACAAGTGCCAGCAAGGTATTCGTTTTGAACGTCCTATGAATGACGATATTTGTATTGTCTGTTGTTCGTATTGATCGTCTCCCGGCTTTTATTCTCTGTTCTTCTGCTGCCTCGCCGGGGGGCGGATCCGGATCCCCAACAAGACAAAGCTCAATTCAACGAGAAATGCTCACCCCGAAGCTTAAACCAGCAGGAGACACGAAACAGACTTCTCCAAAAAGCTTCGAACACCAGTAGCTTCACGCTTCCACTCCAACGCTAATTCAGGGTTCCTACTGGGTGGAAATCGAAATATCAACTCACAACGAATCCAGCGCCACCAATCACTCAAATCATCGGCGGAGAACGGCGGCAATTGACGGAATATAAGTCACGGTGAACAGTAGCTAATCGAGGGTTTGGGAAAAGAGATAAGAAATATCGGGTCGAGAATATTTCTAAGTGTCGATCACCCTTGCCTATATATATAACCCTTAAATCCCACAGCTGCTTATCACAAAATATCCAGTCGACGTGAACAGTAGATATCTTTCAGCAGATACCATCTCTTTCTTTCGATAAAACCAGCAGCAACCACCAGTCGATACATTCTCAAAGGAACATAAAAACGACACCGTTCCAACTAACTCAAACGACGTCGCAGAGCTTCACCAGCTGACAACAGATATCTCTTGCGAAACAACGAAAGCTGGTAACAGATCTCTTCTAAAACCCCATCCAGCGACTGATCTCGTGAAATTACACAAAACGACGACGCATCAACTAATCTAAACGACGCCGTAAAGGTTACGTAAGCATTGATGCCAACAGCTGGTCACCCAGTCGCAATAATCAAAACGCAGCGTTTCAACTTATTCAAACGACGTCGCTTCTCATCATTCTCGTATTTGTGCGCCTGCTGCCAGCAGCAACCATTCCAAGCGCAACTACTGCCAGCAGATAACAACGCGTCATGCCTACGTCATCTCTACTGATTCAAAATTCACCAGTTGAGAGCTACAGTACCGTTGACCCGGGTCGACTTCCTAAATTCGCTACGACTGGTGTCTAGACAATAGCACAACGGCTGAATTACAATGGGGAATCAGATTTCACGCGCAAAACCTTCAAAAGTCATGCCATAAATCCCAAATCAATTCGATTAATCACAAACTAAAAGTCTGATTCCTCACATTCTCCCCACCTTAAGAGATTTCGTCCTCGAAATCAAGGCAAACTCAGGTAAAATCAGTCAAACAATCAGAATACGAAACAGAAATTCATCTAATTCAAACCCAAGAGTTCAAGATAACTGGGCAATCAACAAACGACAACTAGGGAAGAACATAACCAGAAACCAAAATCTAATACATTATCTACTCAAACAGATGCGGCCACTCGCGCTGCATTTTCTCTTCCGGTTCCCAAGTTGCTTCTTCTCTGCCATTCTTGCTCCATTGGACCATCACCAACGGAACTACTTTGTTCCTCAGCTGCTTCTCCTTCCTATCCAAAATCTGAACTAGATATTCAACATAACTCAAAGCAGAATCCAGCTCGACTTCGTCGGTTCTCAACACATGGAACGGATCTGGCTCATATTTTCTCAACATTGACACATGAAATACATCATGCATCGCTACTAACTCCTCAGGAAGCCTCAATCGATAAGCCAACTGTCCAATCCGCTCAACAATCTCAAAGGGACCAACGAATCTAGGAGCTAATTTGCCTTTAAATCTGAAGCGCATCACGCTCTTGAAAGGAGAAACTTTGAGAAATACTCGATCGCCAACCTCAAACTCTAACGGTCGACGTCTACGGTTAGCATAGCTAGTAAATCTATCTTGTGCAGCCTTCATTCTACTTCGAATCAAATAAACCTGATCTTTCATATGCTGCACAAACTCAGGGGTAGAAAGCTGTCTCTCACCAACTTCTTCCCAACAAATCGGAGATCTGCACTTACGACCATACAACGCCTCAAATGGAGCCATACCGATAGTCACTTGGTAGCTGTTGTTATACGAAAACTCAACCAACAACAAAGAATCCTGCCAGCCACCACTGAAATCCATCACTACTGCACGCAGCATATCCTCCAAAGTTTGAATAGTCCGCTCAGACTGGCCATCTGTCTGTAGGTGATAGGTTGTACTCATAGCCAATCTCGAACCTATCGCTGCCTGCAAGCTCTTCCAAAATCAGGAAGTGAATCTTGGATCTCTATCAGACACTATCAAAACAGGCACTCCATGCAATCTAGCCACATGGTCGATATACAGCTTCGCCATTTTCTTCATTGAACACCTCACGTCATAGGGAATGAAATGGGCTGACTTCGAAAATCTATCAATCAACACCCAAATCGCATCGCATCCCCTACTCGATCGAGGTAAATGAGTCACAAAATCCATGGCGATGTGCTCCCAATTCCATTGGGCACCTCTAAACTCTGTAACAATCCACCAGGTCTCATTCTCTCAGCCTTGACCTGTTGGCAATTCAAACATCTAGCAACAAAACCAGAGATGTCGCTCTTCATGCCTTCCCACCAGTAGTGAGATTTCAAGGCATGGTACATATTTCTCTCGTCCGGATGCACACTGTACTGACTACAATGCGCTTCATTCAGAAGGGTCTCCTTCAAATAAATCAGGTTCGGAACCACTAATCTTCCTCTATATCTCAGACACCCATCGGAAGAAACAAAGAAATCACCAGACTGACCACTTCGGGCTCTAATCTTCAACTCATGAACATATGGATCAGTCATCTGCTCCTCCCTGATGTCACTCACAATCTGCGGTTCTACTTGAATCGAAGAAACCATAAAGTACTAATCACCCGGCTGGAAACGCCAACCAGAAGTACTCAACTGCTCATAGACTTTAGAGACACTCAACGATGAAAGCATCGCAGGCTGGGTCTTCCTACTCAATGCGTCGGCAACTGAGTTCATCCGCCCAGGCTGATACTGAATCTCACAGTTAAAGTCCTTGAGAAATTCCATCCATCGTCGTTGCCTCATATTCAGATCAGACTGCGTGAAGATATACTTCAGGCACTTGTGGTCGGTGTACACCAAAAATTCTTCACCATACAGATAATGCCGCCAAATCTTCAAGGCAAACACTATCGCAGCCAACTCCAAATCATGAACAGGGTATCTCGTCTCATGAGGCTTCAGCTGTCGAGACGCATAAGCAATCACGTACCCGTTCTGCATCAGCACACATCCTAAACAATTGAGAGAAGCATCGGAGCACACCACAAATCCTCCGGATCCAGACGGTAGAGCCAAACAGGAGCAGTAGTCAACTTCTCCTTCAACTTCTGAAAATCTGTACTCGCATTCGTCAGTCCAAACAAACTTTCGATCCTTCTGAGTCAACTTAGTCAAAAGCTTAGCTATCGAAGAGAACTTCTCGATAGAACGCCTGTAATAGCTAGCCAATCCCAAGAAACTGCGGATCTCTGAAACGTTCCTAGGTCTCTCCCAGTTAAGAACTGCTTCGACCTTACTCGGATCCACCGAAATCCCTTGCGCCGAAATCACATGACCCAGAAAGATAATTCGATCTAGCCAGAATTCGCACTTGCTGAACTTGGCGTACAATTGCGAGTCTCTCAATCTCTGCAACACCAGTCTCAAATGCTCCTTATGCTCTCTCAAGCTCCTCGATACACCAGGATGTCATCTATGAAGACGATCACGAACCGATTAATATACTCACTGAAGACGCGATTCATCAAGTCCATGAACACAGCTGGGGCATTAGTCAACCCAAACGGCATGACAAGAAACTCATAATTCCCGTATCGAGTCCGAAAAGATGTCTTCGCCACGTCAGCGTCTCTAATCCGCAACTGGTGATAACTAGAGCGCAAATCAATCTTCGAGTAAACGACCGATCCCTGCAACTGATCGAACAAGTCATCAATCCTCGGCAAAGGATACTTGTTCTTCACCGTCGCCTTATTCAACTGTCGGAAGTCCACGCACATCCTCATAGATCCATCCTTCTTCTTCAAAAAAAGAATCGGAGCTCCCCAAGGCAACATACTCTGTCTGATGAAGCCTTTTTCCAAGAGGTCTCTCAACTGATCCTTCAGCTCTTTCAACTCTGCGGGCGCCAACCGATACGGAACTCTAGAAATCGGGGCAGTACCGGGTACCAACTCAATGCTGAAGTCGATCTCACGTCTCGGAGGGAATCCAGGAATCTCATCCGAGAATACGTCGGGAAACTCTCGAACGATCGGAATATCGCTCAACTCCAATCGTGGCTCTTGGGAACTGTCAAGCACGTAGATCATGAATCCTGCGTTACCTAGCGATAACAGGCTAAACATCTCCATGGCGGAGACTAGTGGAATCTTCAAGCGTTAATCAGCACCGTAGAACTCCCACTTCTCACCTGAGTCAGGGCAAAACCTCACCACACCATGAAAACAGTCAACAGTAGCCTTATGCTAGACAACACATCCATCCCCAAGATACAATCAAAATCTCTCATTCCCAAAACAATCAAATTGGAAACCAAAACATGATCATCAAATCGAAGCACACAATCCAACACCACTTAACGGGACCACAGATTCACACCATCAGGGGTAGACACAGAAACAACATCACACAATGGGGAAGAACTCAACCCATACTCACAAACAAACATCTCAGAAATAAAAGAGTGTGATGCACCAGTGTCAAATAAAACTCTCGCAGGATAATCAAAAACAGATCATGTACCTGCGATCATCATACCAGGCGCCTCCTCAGCCTGCTCTCTAGTCAAAGCATTCGCCTGGGCCTGCTGCGGAATCTGAAACGGAGGTCTCGAAGGTGCTCCAAATCTAGAAGGCTCACGGGGTTGGAATCCAGATCGTTGGGTAGGGGCAGGAAACTACGGTCTCTGAGATGAACCACCAGCTGATCCCTGCTGCAAATCTAGAAGGCTCACGGGGTTGGAATCCAGATCGTTGGGTAGGGGCAGGAAACTACGGTCTCTGAGATGAACCACCAGCTGATCCCTGCTGCGAAGGAATCAAAGACTGACCCCTCAACATAGGACACACTCTAAGGAAGTGTCCTGGCTGTCCACAGTTACGACAAGACCCCTAAACTCTACGACACTGCGAAGTCGGATACCTTCCTCCGCACTGTCCACACAACATGCCACTAGAACCGCAGCCAGAACCACTTCCAGAACCAGAACTCACAGAACCAGAGGAACTCGAATCCGCCTTCTTCTTGAACTGTTTCCCTCGAGGTCGAAATCTCTAGAGGTTCGACTGCTGCTGCTGCTGTGACCCCTGAGGAGAATAGAAAGATTGCGACGCATCCTGAACAGGCTGATAGGTGCATCCAGTAGTCGGCTGAATCGGAGCCTCAACCTCCATGAAACTCTCCTCAATATCCACTGCTCGGTTCACCGCATCAATATAGGTCGCAGGTGAACCAGACAAAACCATCCGGTACAAATCAGGCATCAAGCCTTTCAAAAACTTGTTCCTCTTCGTCCTCTCTTGGTTGGCAATGTGTGGCACATAGACTAAAAGCGCAGAAAACTGTCGAGAATACTCAGCCACTCGCATGCTGCCCTGCCTCAGATTATCGAACTCCCGCTCCCGGCTGTTATAGAAGGACTCCGGGGTATACTCCTGTCGAAAGACCTCGCAGAAGCTCTCCCAAGTGATCACAGCCCCACTATCATGAAGGATAAGTGAAGTACCTCTCCACCAGCGTTGTGCATTGTCTCTTAGCTGTAACACCGCCAGTTTCAGTCTCTTCTCAGGAGCGTACTCCAAAGTATCGAACAATTCCTCCATCTGAGCTAACCAAGCCTCAGCCATCGCACCACCCTCTGCTGCAGAAAACGTCGGAGGGTTCGTCCGCTGAAACCTAGCTAAGACCAACTCCATCCCGCATATCTGTCTAGTAACATCATCAACCTGATGAACATCATCATCACTACCTGCCCTAGACTCCTCCTCAGTACGTCTAGTCGTCCTACCTCTTCCTCTTCTCGGCGGAATCTAAACAAGTCTAGAGGTAAGATCTCAAAGCAGATATAACAACCAGACAGACAGATAAAAGATCACGTAAGTCACAGAGTCAATCAAAAATCAAATCAAAACTCTGTGCCTAGACTCGAGTGTGATCAAAGGAAATCGAGCTTATCCCAGTTTAAGCTCTGATACCAAAAATGTCAGGCCCCGTGCTAATTACTCAAGATAATAGCACAATTAAGCACATAATCATGGAAGCGCAAAAATCGGGATTAAAAATTTTCGAAATAATTTAGGCCTGAACTTAAAATCATACATTCAAAATATTCATAATCAAAATATGAATTGACTCAAACTCATACAAATCAGTTAACAACAATAAATCTCAAATCAATTACAGATCCCCAATACATAGTGACACAGGGCATCCCCCGGTTCAATACATAAATATATAACTGGGACTCAAGGAAATGGGGATCGACCAGCTGAACCTCCACTCTGTCCAGCTTGGTTACCTGAAGATCCTGCAAATGGGTAACGCAGACCCAAACAACACAAAAGCAGGAAAACAGATACGAGGTCAAGCCTCAGTACGAAGAGCTAATCAAAACAGCTAATCATTCAACATGCTATAATCAATGCTATGAAATGCATGAGGGCTATCAAAGATCGGATAGCTAGACCAGCGTATCAACTGACAAATCAAATATCTCGAGCCTCTATACCACGCACAGCAAGTCAGCCGGTGGAAATCATCGATCCGTGATCTTCAGGACCCGTTAGCCCATCACAGCTCGGTGGTCTTCAGACACGACAAGTCAGTCGGTAACCACTCTGATGATAGCGTTGGACTTTTCAAGCACGACAAGTCAGTCGACCAGTCACAACGTGGCTCTCAATCAGGTCGTCAATCAATCTGTCAGGCTCAATATGTATGCATGAATGCCAATCAATAATCAATGTCAATACATACCATCCAGTACGTGAAAACA
The DNA here is from genome assembly GCA_001598015.1 of Dorcoceras hygrometricum. Lineage (NCBI taxonomy): Eukaryota > Viridiplantae > Streptophyta > Magnoliopsida > Lamiales > Gesneriaceae > Dorcoceras > Dorcoceras hygrometricum. The sequence continues at coordinate 145,476 of KQ987756.1, forward strand.
GAATGAAATATTCAATCAATTCCACAAACTGCTCACGTAAATTCATATAATCAGGCCAACAGATTTCATAGAAAGAATTACATCCATGTTCACGCTTCAAGCTATTAAGGTCTGCTCAATTCGTACCTCAATCCTCAAAATTGTACCTCACAGATTCCTCAAATGCACGACAGGACTTCCTGGAAGCTGGAATCTGTTTCAAAGCCTCGAAAATCAGCTTAACTCAAGCATAAATCAGAACCTGAACACTCTAATACCTACGGCCAGAACTATACTCAAGTTCTAAACAATTCTACGCAGGTATTAGCTACAAGACAAAGCTCAATTCAACGAGAAATGCTCACCCCGAAGCTTAAACCAGCAGGAGAACACACAAAACAGACTTCTCCAAAAATCTTCGAACACCAGTAGCTTCACGCTTCCACTCCAACGCTAATTCAGGGTTCCTACTAGGTGGAAATCGAAATATCAACTCACAACGAATCCAGCTCCACCAAAATCACTCAAATCATCGGCGGAGAACGGCGGAAATCGACGGAATATAAGTCACTGTGAACAGTAGCTAGTCGAGGGTTTGGGAAAAGAGATAAGAAATATCGGGTCCAGAATATTTCTAAGTGTCGATCACCCTCGCCTATATATATAACCCTTAAATCCCACATCTGCTGATCACAAAATATCCAATCGACGTGAACAGTAGATATCTTTCACCAGATACCATCTCTTTCTTTTGATAAAACCAGCAGCAACCACCAGTCGATACATTCTCAAAGGAACATCAAAACGACACCGTTCCAACTAACTCAAACGACGTCGCAGAGCTTCACCAGCTGACAACAGATATCTCTTGCGAAACAACCAAAGCTGGTAACAGATATCTTCAAAAACCCATCAGCGACTGATCTCGTGAAATTACACAAAACGACGACGCATCAACTAATCTAAACGACGCCGTAAAGGTTACGTAAGCATTGCTGCCAACAGCTGGTCACCCAGTCGCAATAATCAAAACGCAGTGTTTCAACTTATTCAAACGACGTCACTTCTCATCATTCCAAGCGCAACTACTGCCAGCTGATAACAACGCGTCACGCCTACGTCATCTCTTCTGATTCAAAATCCACCAGTTGAGAGCTACAGTACCGTTGACCCGCGTTGACTTCCTAAATTCGCTACGACTGGTGTCTAGACAATAGCGCAACGGCTGAATTACAATGGGGAATCAGATTTCACGTGCAAAACCTTCAAAATTCATGCGATAAATCCCAAATCAATTCGATTAATCACAAACTAAAAGTCTGATTCCTCACAACCTCCCAGGTAGCTTCTTCCCGGCCATGCTTACTCCATTGAACCATCACCAACGGAATTATCTTATTCCTCAATTGCTTCTCCTTCCTATCCAGAATCTGAACGGGATATTCAACATAGCTCAAAGCAGAATCTAGCTCAACTTCATCAGTCCTCAACACATGGGACGGATCTGGCTCATATTTGATTCCTCACAACCTCCCAGGTAGCTTCTTCCCGGCCATGCTTACTCCATTGAACCATCACCAACGGAATTATCTTATTCCTCAATTGCTTCTCCTTCCTATCCAGAATCTGAACGGGATATTCAACATAGCTCAAAGCAGAATCTAGCTCAACTTCATCAGTCCTCAACACATGGGACGGATCTGGCTCATATTTTATCAACATTGACACATGAAAAACGTCATGCATCGCTGCTAATTCATCAGGCAGCTGCAATCTATAAGCCAACTGTCCAATCCTTTCAACAATTTCAAATGGACCAACAAATCTAGGAGCTAACTTGCCCTTAATTCTGAACCTCATAACACTTTTGAAAGGAGAAATCTTAAGGAACACTCGATCACCAACTTCAAATTCCAGAGGTCTGCGTCTTCTGTTAGCATAGCTAATGAAGCGATCTTGTGCAGCCTTCATTCTACTTCGAATCAACGAAACCTGATCTCTCATATGCTTCACAAACTCAGGGGTCAAAAGCTGCTTCTCACCAACTTCTTCCCAACAGATCGGAGATCTACACTTGCGAGAAGAACTCAAAATAGCGAGTAGAACTTAAAATTTTTCTTTAGGTCTGATACAAAATAGCGAGTAGAACTCAAAATAGAAATACTAGTTCGTTTTACAACCACATGCAGGGCTAACATACTAAACAAATATGCAGAAATCCAAACAGTAAATAGCATCCAATCTCCTAGTTTATCAGCAATGTACATATAAATAAATCCCAACAAGAATAATATCAATTCAAAATAACTCAAAACCTATGCAGGACATCCCCTGATTTGACTCATCATATATACTTATATAACTGGGACACTCGATCAACACCTAAGGGTTCCACTAGCTGATGCTCCACTAGGAATAGCTGATCCACTTGGATAACATGTAATGGAAATCAACACAACCAAAACATCCCCGAAGGGAAAAGGGGTCAAACCCCAGTACGGAGAACAGAGTAAAGCAGCAAATGAAGTACCTCCTAGTCAATTCGGTTACATACTTCATCTTCAAAGGTGTTCGAGCAGCCAGATGTCCCAACAGAGGAGCTTCCTGCCTAGTCAACCTTGGTTGGACCCTTTTCGTCCGAAAATCCTTAACAGGTCGAGATGGGATTCTCTGTTCATTCTTCCTCGTGGATGGTACCTCCTCTACATTGACGTATTTCTCAGCCTTAGTGAGGAGTTCATCAAACGTTTTCGGAGGTTTTTTGACCAAGGATCTGAAAAAATCACCCCCTCGCAATCCCTGAGTGAATGCCCCGATCAGCAAATCGAGTGTAGCAGAAGGCACTTCTATAATAGTTCTATTAAAGCGCCGAATGTACTCCCGAAAGCTCTCTTGTTCTGAAACGAACCAGACTCTAGATTTTTTTTTAATCATTTGCGGAATTAATATACTTAGAAAGTATGGCTCGTTCCCTTTAAACATTTTCTAAACCATCACTTTAAAACATAAATCAAATAAATATCTTAAATCGTTAAATAATCCATACATTAAAAATCGGACTGCATAAAAGTACTGAAAATAAACAAGTTGAAACCAACATTTGAAAAGCGTGTCATAACAAAAGTAGAACATCATTGCGGTCACAGGGTACTGCTGCAGCGGGCGCTCAGAAGTCCTCACCGCCAGTCGGGACATACTCTACAGGGTCATCACCTGCACAACCATTTAAACCAAGTGAGTCTTAGAGGCTCAGCATGCTCTATCTTTTAAAATAACAAGGTACATACTAATAAGGTCGTATGCAGGCACATACTTGTAATAAAATAACATCAAACATGGATGCATGGATGATCTTAAAACCTTGTTCGTACATTTCATAACATATCATACATATAACATACATAATGCATGACATATTATAACATAAAAACTTGTGAGTCGTATACGTTAAGTGTTGGCCATGTTCGATTGATCAATCTAAAACCAACGTACGTTGCGGTCGATTTTACCCGACCTACATCATCATCATATACATTAATAGAGGTTCACTAGGCTTCGTCTCCTAGATCCGCTCATCATCTATCATTATACATTAACAGAGGTTCACCGGGTCCGGTATCCTGGATCCCTCATCATCACATTGACACAAGTCACTTCAATCCCTCCATTTTCTTTTAAAACATGCCTTTAACATTTCATAAAACATTTGGTGATGCGTGCATTTCATAAAATCATGCAATTTAAAAGCTTAACCCGTCAATGCATATTTAATCATTTGCTTTAAAATATTTACGTACATAGGATGCTACATATATAATCAAATATACCTTCCCGGGCTTCTATATTTTCTACTTCGATAAAGGACTGGTTCAGGAGCCTGGCCCACTATTTCTAGACCTAACATTATAATTGACTTAGCCCATGACTTAGAAGAATTCCTCTTTAAAATTCCTAACACAGTCCAAATTTTGACTTAATTATAAATCACATGACCAATTTTGACCTCAATTAAAAATCCAATTTTTACTTCAATTAAAATCCAATTTTGACTTTAAAATCTTAAGGACAATTTTGACTAATTTCAAAATCAATTTTGACTTTAAAATCAAGGACCAATTTTGACCAATTAAAATGCCATGGTCAATTTTGACTTAGATAAAAATCCAAAGACTCCAATTTTGTCTTTCAAAAACTTAAAATAAAGACTAAGTCCAATTAAATTAAAAGTTTGAGTCAATTTTTGACCAATTTCTTTAAAATTGGACATTTTACTTGAAATTAAAATAATCGATCCAACATTAAAATAACTCGGACCAACTTTAAAACATTTTGAATCGAGGCTCGACTAACCGACCCCATTCCAACCGATCCAGCCGAACCGGCCAGCCCATGCAAAGAAAACCCTAAGCACACACCACCACCCCTTGCGCGCCACACCCGAGCAGCGGCCATTCAATCCCTTCGTTCTCCCTGATCCGGCCACCACTAGCCGGAGCCCCTCCGGCTAGATCTCCCCCAAGTCCAGGTTCCAATGGAACCAGTCATGGCCCCAGCCATGGACCACACCGAACGCACGAAGGCTGGGAAGTGGGCTGCTCTCCGTGCGCTCAACACAGCCGTGCGTGTTGCTTGACTCGACCAAGGTGGTCGAGCCACCTTCCCTACATCAAAGGACCATCACTTGACAACCCTAGGACCACCATGAACTGATCCATGGTCCCTAGAACCCACCTCGACCGAAGCCTCAAGAGATTGAATAAAAAACGTATTGAAAAACATGATCCATGCATGGATCTAAAACAATTGAGCATAGATCTAAATAAACCACATACAATTCATGCATCAAACATTAAAAACATATTACTATGGCTTAAATGGTGAGAAAAAGGATAGATATTACATGTCTGGCTTGGAGAAAAGAGAGATCTACGAGTTACCAACGTAGGGGACATGGGATCGGGACCGGACCGCCTTTGAATCACCAAGTTTCTTGAAATTTTCGAAGATTTGAGGGAGGGATGGCGGAGGAGGGACGACTCTAGGGAGTGGAGGCTAGGGTTGAATAATTTTTTGGGTTATGAAAAAGTGAGAGTGACAAAAATGACCCCTATTAGTTAATTAAGAAAAGAAAAAGGATTTTTACATGCTTATCCCTCCAATAAGTTCCCAAGTTGATCAAACTCTAATCCATGCTTTTAAAACTTCTAATTTTCGAAATAAAGGCCCTCTCAAATTTTAAAACACATTAAAATCCATTAAACAGCCTGTATAGACGAAAAACGGGTTCCCCTAAAAAATAATAATAAAAGCCCCAATTTTGAGAACCTTGCTGCTTAAAAATAAATAATTTATTCTTAAAAATCTAAGAAATTAAAAATCTTAAATTATTTTCATCTCGGTCGTCGCTAGTCTCGTCCACGCGTCCGTAACTCAAACATGCTGAAAACATGACATGCATACCATGCAACATAAAAATCATAAATAAATCACATAAAATGGCATGTAATCATCTAAAATTATTTTTCCCCTGGTCATGCACTCATTTCTACATAATCAGGATTTTCTAGGCGTTACAACTCTCCCCCCTATAGGAATTTCGTCCCCGAAATTAAGTATGTACCAAATAACTCCGGGTAGCGCGTCCGCATATCAGCCTCGATCTCCCAGGTAGCTTCATCCTCAGAGTGATTCTGCCACCGGACCTTGACCATCGGAATACTCCACGCTCTCAGCCTGCGCTCCTCCTGAGCTAAAATCTGTATTGGTCGCTCATCAAATGATATGTCTGGCTCTAACTGGAGCGGCTAAAAATCCAACACGTGTGACGGATTTGTAACATACTTCCATAGCATCGATATGTGAAAAATACTCCACGCTCTCAGCCTGCGCTCCTCCTGAGCTAAAATCTGTATTGGTCGCTCATCAAATGATATGTCTGGCTCTAACTGGAGCGGCTAAAAATCCAACACGTGTGACGGATTTGTAACATACTTCCATAGCATCGATATGTGAAAAACATTATGAACCACTGACAAGTTGGGTGGTAACGCTACTCGATATGCCAGAGTACCAACCCTCTCCAAAATCTCGAATGGCCCAATAAACCTCGGGCTGATCTTGCCCCTCCAGCCAAAGCGCTTCACGCCCTTCATGGGTGAGATCCTCACAAACACATGGTCCCCAACAGTTAGCTCCAGATCTCGTCGTTGCTGATCGGCATAACTCTTCTGACGACTCTGGGCTGTCCTCATCCGATCCCGAATCCTCGTCACAATATCCGTTGTCTGCTTCACTAACTTCAGCCCAGTCAGCACTCTCTCTACAACCTCGTCCCAGTGCACAGGAGATCGAAATATCCTCCCGTAAAGAGCCTCATACGAAGCCATCCCAATCGATTCCTGAAAGATATTGTTGTACATGAACTCTACCAGAGTACGGCCTCATACGAAGCCATCCCAATCGATTCCTGAAAGCTGTTGTTGTACGTGAACTCTACCGGTGGAAATCTCGAGTCCCACGTACCCTGGAAATCAATCACACAGGCTCTCAGTAAATCCTCCAGAATCTGGATGACTCTCTCCGACTTCCCATATGTCTGCGGATGAAATGCCGTGCTAAACGTCAATCTAGTCCCTAAAGCGGCATGTAAACTCCTCCAGAATGCAGACGTGAATCTGGTATCTTTGTCAGACGCCATAGAGACAGGTATGCCATGCAGCCTGACAACCTCTCTGATATAAAGCTCTACGTACTGCGTCAGGGTGAAAGTAGTCTTCACCGGTAAGAAATGCGATGACTTGGTGAGTCTGTCCACAATCACCCATATCGCCGTGTACCCTCTGGGACTCCTCGGTAACCCAACCACGAAATCCATCATAATATGCACCCACTTCCACTTGGGAATAGGGAGTGGATGCAATAACCCTGCCGGTCGCTGATGCTCCACCTTGACCTGCTGACAGATCAAGCACTCAGACGAATCTCCCAATATCCTTCTTCATCCCCGGCCACCAATACAATGTCTGCAAAACTCTGTACATCTTCGTACTCCTTGGATGGATGGAGTACGTCGATTCTTTAGCCTCAGATAAGATCTCAGCTCTCAGCTGTCCAATACTAGGCACCCACATACGGCCTATAAAACGGACTATCTCATCCTCAACTGTGTACAAACCTTGTCCTCTGGCCTCATCCCGCTGTCTCCACTGCTGTAACTGCTCATCGGAGGCCTGTCCATCTCTAATCCGCTCTCGAAGAGTTGGCTGAACTGTGAGCGCTGCTAAACTCGGTGCACAGCATCCTGAATAAAACTCCAGTCCAAGCCTCTGTATCTCAGCCTATAGTGGCTTCTCAATTGAAAAACATGCCACTACTGCAGTCTTCTGGCTCAAAGGGTCTGCCACCACATTAGCTTTACCCGGATGGTAGCTAATGTCACAGTCATAGTCCTTCAACTCTAACCATCTGCGCTGCCTCATGTTCAGCTCCTTCTGGGTGAAAAAGTACTTGAGGCTCTTGTGGTCGGTGAAAATCTGACACTTCTCGCTGTACAAATAGTGCCTCCAAATTTTCAAAGCGAACACTAATGCTGCAAGATCCAGATCGTGCGTCGGATAGTTCTGCTCATAGCTCTTCAGCTTTCTCGATGCATATGCAATAACCTTACCTCCCAGCATCAGAACTGCACCCAAACCTCTCAGGGAAGCATCTGTGTACACTAAAAATTCCTCATGATCCACCGACATAGCTAACACTGGAGCTGAAGTGAGGGCCTCCTTCAGCTGATTGAAGCTCCTCTGACACTCTGGATTCCACACATACTTCACATTTTTCTTGGTCAGGGCTGTCAAGGGCACTGAAATCGAAGAGAATCCGTTGATAAATTTGTGCCTCATGATCCACCGACATAGCTAACACTGGAGCTGAAGTGAGGGCCTCCTTCAGCTGATTGAAGCTCCTCTGACACTCTGGATTCCACACATACTTCACATTTTTCTTGGTCAGGGCTGTCAAGGGCACTGAAATCGAAGAGAATCCGTTGATAAATTTGTGATAGTATCCTGATAACCCCAAGAAACTACGAATCTCCGCTGCATTCCTCGAAATCCACCAGTTCAGCACTGCCTCCACCTTCTATGGGTCGACTGAAATCCCATCTCTCGACACAATATGCCCTAAGAATGCCACCTGCTCCAGCCAAAACTCGCACTTGCTGAACTTGGCATACAGTCTATGCTCCTACAAAGCTGTCTGCAAGTGCTGCCGATACTCCTCCAAGCTCCTCGAATAGACCAAAATGTCGTCGATTGAAACTATAATGAACTGGTCTAAATACTGTCTGAATACCCTGTTCATCAGATCCATGAAAATCGTCGGGGCATTCGTCAGGCCAAACGTCATCACCAAGAACTCATAGTGGCCGTAGCGTGTCCGAAAAGCAGTCTTGTACACGTCCTCCTCTCGAACCCTCAACTGATGATAGCCATATCTCAAATAAATCTTCGAGAACACCGAAGCTCCCTGCAACTGATCGAATAAATCTTCTATCCTCGAGAGTGGGTACTTATTCTTCACTGTAACTCTGTTCAGCTCCTGGTAGTCAATACACAACCTCATGCTGCCATCCTTATTCTTCACAAACAATACTGGTGCACCCCATGGAGAAAAGCTAGGGCGAATGAACCCCTTATCGAGCAACTCCTAAATCTGCTCCTTCAGCTCCTTCATCTCGATAGGAGCTAATCGATACGATGCCTTAGAGATAGGCACTGTACCTGGCATCAGCTCGATATAAAACTCCACCTCTCGCTCCTGTGGAACTCCCGCTACATCATCAGGGAAGACATCTGCAAAATCCCTGACTACCTCCACATCAGATAGTGAAGGGCCTGCTGAATCTCCTGAATCGGTAACACTGGCCAGGAGTGCCTGACATTCGAGCTCAACAAGCTTCCTGGCCTGTAGAAACGATATAAATCTGGGCTTCCGCGGCCTCGTCTCTGCCTAAAAAAAAGGTCTCCTACCCTGGCGGCCTGATAGTCACTGTCCTCCGCTGAAAGTCAATCACCGATCCAAACTCCGTCAACCAATCCATGCCTAGGATGAGTTCGAATCGTGACATCGGCAAAACGACCAAATCCACTCTGATCGCGTGATCCTGTAACGTCATCATCAATCCCTGCATGACGCTGGTCGTCGTCAACTCCTCTCCTGACGGAACCGTCACGACGAGAGCTACTCCCAAGCTCTTCGGAATAATACCCATCCTTTGTGTGAACGCACTCAAAATAAACGAGTGGGTCGTCCCTGAGTCTATCAAAGCGAGTGTAGTGACTCCAAGCACATGAATCTCGCCTGAAATAGAAACGTCACACAGGTACGCGTTTACAGTCATACTAAATCCCCAAAAAGCAGTTTAGATACATAAGACATTTCTAAGTCCGCTAGTCCTATCCATCAAAGTTCTCAAAACAAGTTCTAGAAGGTCTACAGTTCTCACTTATATTAACTTAACAACTAAGGCAAAGAACTTCCTAGAAGTGCTCTATCTAGCATGCAATTCAAAAACACCCAGATAGCAACATAAAAAATTACGAGGATCTAAAACGGAATACCTGTGAGTAAGGTCGTGTCCGGATCTGCAGCCTCTGCCTGCATCACGAAAACACGACCAGTGGACTGCATCTTCTTAGGGCAATTAATAGAGATATGCCCAGGCTCCTTGCAGTGATAACACCTGCCCGAACCCGCCATGCACTGTCCTGGATGATTCTTATGGCACGTCGGACACATCGGTGTCCCTCCAGGTCTAGGTGCAGTAGCCCCCTGCTGCTGTGATCTCTGTTGACCCTGCGGCCTCTGCTGGCCCTGAGGTCTCTGCTGCTGCTGCCCTTGAGGAGTCGGGCCCTTAGAAGGCCCCTGAAAAGGTCTATTTACTTGCTGCTGCAAAGAATGGCCCTTGACGGGCTGCTGCATCTGGCTCTTCCTTTGAAAGTCATCCCTCATATCCTTTCGGCCTCTCTCAGACCGGTATTCCCTGTTCACTGCTGTCATGTAAGTATCCACGTCCGCCATATTGACATCGTGGCGGATGTCTGGTCGCAGTCCATCAGTAAACTGCTGCAGTTTATCACTCTCCACTGTCGCAATCGAGGGCACGAAGTGACACCATCGCTCAAACTATCTCACATACTCCACAACAGACTTGTTTCCCCGGCGGAGACTCATGAACTCCCGAATAAGCTGGTTCCGGGCATCAGCAGTAGAGTACTTCTCAAAGAAGACTGTCTTGAACCTCTCCCAAGACAAGCTCTCTAGAACCAAACCCACCACTGCGCTCTCCCACCAGAGAGTAGCATCTCCCTTCATCATGAAGATGGCACAACGAACCTTATCAGCATCTGGGAGACCCATGTAGGCATAGATGGTCTCCAAAGATCGGATCCACTCCTCACCAACAAGTGGATCGGTAGTCCAATGAACTCTTTAGGTCCCTGCTTGTGGAACCTCTCAGCAACTTCCTCCTCATGCGACTTCCCGGGTCGCTCCGACTGTCTCTTCAGAAGCCTAGTAATCTCATCTAAGCAATCCACGCTAGCCCTCTCGTATGGTGTCAACTGAGGAGGTGGGGGAGGAGGAGGATGCGTAGAATCATCCTAATGTGTCCTATCACATCTGGGAGGCATTCTGGTACACCAAAACCTTATCACGTAAATCTAAGTGCATGACTAATCATCTAATTCTTAAAATTCTAAGGCCAAAACTAATGCAGAAATAAGACATGCGGCATGCGATCATAAACATAAATCATAAAACAGTAAAACTCACAGACTGGTAGTGCGATTTTCGAGCTCCACGCAGCAGGCTAGTACCCCACCAGAACCACCGCTCTGATACCAACTGAAACAAACCAGACTCTAGAAATTTTTTTTTTAAAATCATTTGCGGAATGAATAAACTTAGAAATTATGGCTCGTTCCCTTTAAATATTTTCTAAAACATCACCTTTAAAACATAAATCAAATAAATATCTTAAATCATTAAATCATCCATACATTAAAAATCGGACTGCGTAAAAGTACTGAAAATAAACAAGTTGAAACCAACATTTGAAAAGCATGTCATAACAAAAGTAGAACATCATTGCGGTCACAGGGTACTGCTGCAGCGGACGCTCAGAGGTCCTCACCCCCAGTTGGGAAATACTCTACATGGTCATCACTTGCACCATTTAAACTTAGTTAGCCCAGAGGCTTAGCATTCTCTATCTTTTAAAATAACAAGGTACATACTAATAAGGTTGCATGCATGCACATACTTGTAATATAATAACATCAAAACATGGATGCATGGATGATCTTAAAATCTTGTTCGTACATTTCATAACATATCATACATATAACATACATAAGGCATGACATATCATAACATAAAAATGTGTGAGTCGTATCCGTGAAGTGTGGGCGATTTTCGATTGATCAATCTAAAACCAACGTACATGGCGGCCGATTTTACCCTACCTACATCATCATATATAGATTAACAGAGGTTCTGTAACGCCCCAAAATCCTTAGGACCATATTTATGCATTATATAAATCATATGGGCCATTTTGGCAATTTTAAATATTATGTACCTGCTGAATTGTTGATATCAGTAGGTAAGATTGCGCTGCGGCTGATTCCAGCAGGTGACTCCAAGGAGCGATGCACGAGCTGATTTTTTTTTGGAAAATGTTTTAAGGAGGTGAAATGTTTTCTTTAAAAGAAGGTTTGGTTTTTTGCAAATTAAAATGATATGAAGGGAATTTTACTAAATTTTGAAGGTGTGTCATGCTTGATTTCTCAAGTAGCTTGCCACTAATCCCTTTCATATAAAAACCTGTTTTCAAAGTAAGACTTTCATCATTTGCAAAGAAAAGATTTAAAGTGTTCTTCAAAGAAATTTCAGAAAAGTTCGTGCGTTGCTCAAAGGGAGGACTTCTGCAGGAATTTGCTGTTGTTGCAAAGCTTCAATTAAGGCACGTAAAAGCTGATCTTTTTCTACACCATTTGAAGCATATATTGTGTTTTAAATGGATCTGCTTTCCTGTATGTTATGAATATATTTAAAGTTCATGTTTGAAATGATTTGGACATGATAAGGAAAGAAAGATGGGTTCGAAAATGATGTTTTGATGTTTATAATGCTTCCAGTATGTTTTTCAGAAAATTTATGAAGTTTTATATGTATTGAGGATTCGAATTTATTTCCAGAAATGCTATGAAAGTTCTTCTCACAGTAGCTGTAATATTAGAATTTGATAACTGTGTAATTGGTAGTTGCTGGTTGAATCATTGGTATGGTTTGATAGGCAACAGCTGATAACATCGTTGTTGTTTGATATTACAAAGGTTGAGTTATGTATCCAGCAGCTGTATCTACTTGTTAAGATTCAGCAGATGTATGGTTATAGCGTCTATAAATGTTCTTCCTGTAGTCGTAATGTCAAAATTTGATGATTTCGTAATCAGTAGTTGCTATTTGAATCAGTATAAAGTCTGGTTTAATAGGCGACGGCTGGTAGCGAAATCATTGTTTAGATATTGCAAGCGTCTTCGTAAAATTTCAGCAGATGCACTGTTCATCAGCAGATGCGTCTTTCCTTGTAATTATCAGCAGTTGTTTTCCTTTGATTAGGAATCAGCAGCTGCATTGTGATTTTAAATTCAGCAGCTGTATTTTCCTTAGTTAGAATCCAGCAGTTGCATTGTCTACATAAAATCAGCAGATGCACTGTTCATCAGCAGATGCATTTCCATAGTGATAATTCAGCAGTTGTTTTACTCGTTTTTCAAGTACTGTTCATTCCAGCTGGTATTAGTTTTGCGACTGGTACTATTCATTTATATACACGTGTTAGCGCTTTTTCTTGCAGCTGATCGATTAGCGTATTCCTTGCGACTGATTGACGCGCTAACGACGTCGTTCCTTTAAGTCATAGTAAGATCAGCAGGTAGTCTTGTTATTCCATCTGCTGATCACTCCAACGACCTCGTTTCACTTTATATTTATTTAAAAGACCTCGCGACTGGATTCTTGTCTTGCGACTGGTTCCTATTTGTTGCGACTGGTACTATTCATTTCAGCAGGTATTAGTCTTGCGACTGGTACTATTCCTTGTGACTGGTTTTCTTTCAACCAGTTCCATTTTAACGATATGTTTTCAAAGTCGAATTCAATACTCAGTAAAGTTTTAAAATGGGAAGCAAATGTTTAAAATAATGGAACCCGCTGATTTACAGGAATGTTTAAAGAAAGGATTGTTAAGGAACAAAAGATGTTTTAGATTATGGCATAGATAGTTATGGTCACCAAGGAGAAGGGTGAGCAGTTGTCGAAGATGTCGACTGCCCTTTCATATGAGCTATATGCTAAACTGATATCGGGAGTCATTTTGATCAAAGTGCAAATTGGACCACATAGAACTTATATGCCATGAACTGAAAATGAAATTGAAAGAAATGAGAAGCTGGGTTATCATCCCCTGTTTCTGCCATCGAATGTTTACTGAAATGTTTACGAAAATGATATTGTATTTTGAAGTTCCTTAACATATGAATTGCACAGATGTCTGCCTGCGTTTATGAAATTGTTACTACTCAGATTTACTTGCTGAGCCTTTAGGCTCACTAGCTTTTAAAATGTTGCAGGTACGACAACTGGTGGAGGAACAACAGGTGAAACTTGAAATCAGCAGATGGGTGTCGTTGTGTTTATCCAAGGCCTACGTTTTTCCGTGTCTAAGTTGTATTGTTTTGATTAGGTTGTGCTGTATTAAATCAGTAGCAATGGTTGTATATTTACATAGAATAACAGCTGTTGTAAACCGCAATTGCAAAGTTATATGAAATACTCTGTTTTCCGCAAATGTTTTTAGCAGTAGCGCGCGAACTTAAGTACCTGCTGATCTTCGAATTTGTCTTATGTTTTGTTTCCTTTGAGTTATAAGAAATGCAGCTTATAACAAATTATCTTTTAGCCCTTCTTTTATTCGAAAATTTTTAAATCATGTAATTTAAAAGTTTAACCCGTCAATTTATATTTAATCATTTGTTTTAAAACATTTACGTACATAGGATACTACATATATAATCACATATACCTCCCGAGATTCTACATTTTCGGTCAAGGACTGGTTCAGGAGCATGACCCACTACTTCTAGACCTAACATTATAATTGAATTAGCCCATGATTTAGAAGAATTCCTCGTTAAAAGTCCTAACACGGTACAAATTTTGACTTAATTATAAATCACATGACCAATTTTGACCTCAATTAAAAATCCAATTTTGACTTCAATTAAAATCCAATTTTGACTTTAAAATCTTAAGGCCAATTTTGACTAATTTCAAAATCAAATTTGACTTTAAAATCAAGGACCAATTTTGCCAATTAAAATCTTATGGTCAATTTTGACTTAAATAAAAATCCAAAGACTCCAATTTTGACTTTCGAAAATTTAAAATAAACATTAAGTCAAATTAAATTAAAATTTTGACTCAATTTAAAAAGTTTGACCAATTTCTTTAAAATTGGACATTTGACTTAAAATTAAAATAATCGGTCCAACATTAAAATAACTCGGACCAACTTTAAAACATTTTGACTCGAGGCTCGACTAACCAACCCCTATCCAACCGACCCAATCGGTCCAGCCGAACCGGCCGGCCCATGCAAAGAAAACCCTAAGCACACGTCGCCACCTCTTGCGCGCCACACCCGAGAAGCGGCCATTCAATCCATTCGTTCTCCCTGCTCCGGCCACCACTGGCCGGAGCCCCGTCGGCTGGACCTTCCCCAGGTCCAGCCGGTTCCAATGGAACCAGTCACGGTCCCAGCCATGGACCACACCGAACGCACAAAGGCTGGGAAGGGGGCTGCTTGCCGTGCGCTCCATGCAGCCGTGCGTGTTGCTTGGCTCGACCAAGGTGGTCGAGCCACCTTCCCAACATCAAAAGACCATCACTTGATCACCCTAGGACCACCATGAACCGAGCCATGGTCCCTAGAACCCACCTCGAACGAAGCCTCAAGAGATTGAATCAAAAATGTAGTGAAAAACGTGAGTCATGCATGGATCTAAAACAATTGAGCATAGATCTAAATAAACTACATACAATTCATGCATTAAACATTAAAGCAGATTACTATGATTACATGGTGAGAAAAAGAATAGATATAAAATTTCTGGCTTGGAGAAAAGAGAGATCTGCGAGTTACCGACGTAGAGGACACGAGATCGGGACCGGACCACCTTTGAATCACCAAGTTTCTTGAAATTTTTGAAGCTTTGAGAGAGGATGGAGGAGGATGGGACCGCTCTAGGGAGTGGAGGCTAGGGTTGAATATTTTTTTGTGTTATGAAAAAGTGCGGGTGACAAAAATGACCCCTATTAGTTAATTAAGAAAAGAAAAGGGATTTTTACATGCTTACCCCTCCAATAAGTTCCCAAGTTGATCAAACTCTAATCTATTAGAACGTCTAATTTTCGAAATAAAGTCCCTCTCAAATTTTAAAACACATTAAAATCCATTAAAATGGTCCGTATAAACGAAAAACGGATTCCCCTCCAAAATAATAATAAAAGCCCCAATTTTTGGAAACTTGCTGCTTAAAAAGTAATAAATTTATTCTTAAAAATCTAAGAACTTAAAAATCTTATATTATTTTCATCTCGGTCTTCCCTAGTCTTGTCCACGCGTCCATAACTCAAACAGACTGAAAACATGACATGCATACCATGCAACATAAAAATCATAAATAAACCACATAAATGGCACGTAATAATCTAAAATTCTTTTCCCCTTAGTCAGACACTCATTTCTACGTATTCAGGAATTTCTAGGGTTACATGTTCCTTCTGGACATTAAAAAGGTTCAACGTCGTCATGGGCTGCTTCTTACTACTAGAAAACTGGTGGAGGAATGCTTGACTAAAATCTCAAAAGTTTTTAATACTCCCAGTGGGTAAAAGATTGAACCATTGATGTGCTGATTGGACCAGCATGGTCAAGAAGACCCGACATTTGATGGGATCAGGGTATTGATGGAGGAGGGCAGCATTCTCGAATCAAGACAAGTGTTCTTCGGGATCTCCCATCCCATCGTACTCTACTACGTTTGGAAATTTGAAATGCTGAGGGAGCTTAGCCACCAATACCTCGGTTGATAAAGGTACCGCCCGAGCTGGTGGAGGTGGTGGTTCAGTAGCCCTCGTTTCCCTCAAGCGGGCAACTTCTTCTCGAAGTCCCCTGATTTCCTCGGCTTGTTGATCATGTTGGGATTTTCCCCAGGTCGGTTGGCTAATATTTGTTCTACGGTGGTTGCACCAACTGGGCTATCTGGGTGGCAGTAAGCGGAGGGTTCTCGAATCCTTGGGAGACATTCTCAGTGCGACTTGTTTCTCCCGTTTCCTGAAGTCTACTTCTCCTAGGCGACATTTTATCTTCTTTTCTTTCTCGTATTCCCACAGATGGCGCCAATTGATGTAACCGAATTTCGCCCAGCCAATGAGCTACCGCCATGTGAGATTTGTCAGGTCGGGAGGTCGACTAAATTGAGCTCGAGAGATCGGGTGGTGCTTCACTAATAATATCCTGCGAACACAAAAACTAGTCAAAGGGCGTCGGGAGGTGTCCCGATGAAGGCCCTCCCCAGCCAATGAGCTACCGCCATGTGAGATTTGTCAGGTCGGGAGGTCGACTAAATTGAGCTCGAGAGATCGGGTGGTGCTTCACTAATAATATCCTGCGAACACAAAAACTAGTCAAAGGGCGTCGGGAGGTGTCCCGATGAAGGCCCTCCGATGCTTAAGTTAGAATAAGTGTTGGGGGGACAAAGAGTATGTATAGAGTAGAGGAAATAAAGTTACTGAATGAATAAAAAGGAGGATCTACCTGGGTATTTATAGGTAAGCGAAGTGGTTGGACGTACTTGTCTGGGTAATTATGAATTGGAGTGGGCCTGACATGTACTTTCACCTACCATCTGCAGGTAGGGATGGCTTCTTCAGTATTTGTCAGCGCACTCATCATGGATTAATCAAGAGGGCCAAGTTGTTTATGTGGGGTCGTTACGAAGGTCCGACCAGAATCCATATCACTCGTTATGGCGTTAGGTCGGGATGCTATATTTGTCATGCACCGAGATCCCGAGGTGCCGTGTCTGGTCAGCAAGATGCTCTCCCGAACTGGCGTGGTCCAGTAGAGCCAAGATGGAGGCATATTAGTATCATCTTTAAGAGAAGTTTTATCTCGGGTTCCGAGCTGAACATTTAGTGGTATCAATAGTAACTCCCCCTAAGGAGTCCTAGACGAAGAATGGAAGTGTAGGACTAGGTGAGACTGAGGTCGGAACCCGAGCTAAAATTTACGCTCATGAAATGAACTACGATTTGCGTGACGTTGTTTCTCAACTGTGGATAAATAATTCATGGACGGTCCAGATGAGGTTCGGGACTGTAGATAAACTTTTTGTTTTCTGAGTAAGACCATGATCCGTGTGAAGTTATTTTCAGCTCTTGATTAGTTTCGATCGGACGGCCAGTATGAGTTGTAGCTCGGGATTCAAGGAGTTGTTTAGGGTTCCCGAGGTGATCTGAACCGTTTAATGAGATGTAGATCTAACGGTTTAAAAGTTCCCCGAAATTCTTATAAATAAGCAGCTTCTTCCTTTCATTTTTACCTTTACTCTTTTTTAGCGTCGAAACTCTGCCAAAATTTCTACTCTCTCCCGAGCTGTTCTAGTAGCGACCGGACTTTTCTTAAACTAAATTAAGAAATTTGGGGTTCGAATTGAAAAGTGCGAAAATTTCAATCTTAACATAAATGGATACTTCAATACACTTTCTGGACTAAATTGCAATGGTAACCAAAATTTAATTTAATGAACGGGAACAAATCTGCTCAAATACTTTGCGGAACATCATAAACAAGGTAATGTAAATTCTGAGTCAGATTTCAACAAAACGAAGAATCAGAAATCCGAATAAGTACAAAAACTATAACTAGAGTTCTGTACATCAAAATCTGAATAACAAAAGAACGAAACGGAAATGGTCGTCCACGATAAACAATCTCCACCTCTGATCAGATCTCACCATCCAGCTCCTGCGAAACATTACCTGCACCCAAGAAAACTAGTGAGCCTAAGGCTCAGCACGTAAAATCTGGAATATCGAAAACATATCACATGCAACGATATCTGTTACTTTACTGAAATCTGAATTTGAATAGCTTAAGAATAAATAAGCTAAATACGATGAACTGTCAAACCTGAAATGTTATGAAAGCATACATATATACATTCTGAAATCATTTTCTTTAAGCTTGGTGATTAAAACCACACTGAGCTCTATTCTTTTATTTTCTGGTAATTATGGCAAGACACATGTACATAAGGTCTGTCGTTTGATCAAACTCTGTATCTGAGTCAGAGAGCTGGGTACAAAACCCATCTATCGCATATAAAGGGTATACAGTCCGTTGACCATATCTTAGTCCCTTCCGTAGTTGAAAGGGGCACACTGGTTCATCAGCCAGCATCCTCACCCTCTCCTGTGACCGTCTGTTGTCTACGCCATAATCTATAAAACTTTTCTGTAAAACGTTTCTGTAACATTCTTTCTGCTCTTTCTTTCTTAAATCTGTTTTTCTTTTCATTCTGGTACGGTTTACTAGTTTTATACTTCTGATGATATTCTGGAACGCTTTAAGAATTTTCTGTAATACTTGCGAAGATGAAAACTGAATAAATCACTCAAATCTGTTCGAAAGAATCGAATTAATCTTTCGAAATGAAGCTAAAAAGAATAAGAATTAATCAAGAATTTCTGTATTTATCGAATCAGTTTTGAACAAAAGATAGGTGGAATCTGAATCGCACACAAGTATCTCAACGAAGAAGAAAGAATTCAGATTCTGACTGTTGGTCAACTCAGATGTCAATGGTCAATCACAATAGTGTTAACCAAATTCAGATTTGAAACAAAACTTGCATCTGAACTTAGACTAACATAGAAACAAAATTCTATCTTAGAATCTGTCCAATATAGAAATTCAGCTTTTGGTTTAAGAACAGATTTCAGACATCATTTGAACGAAAGTAAACAACGACGGAAACCTCAGTCTGAAGAAATCAAAAGATCTCAAGAAATTTCTGGAATCAATCAAATAAGCTACTTCGAAGAAAATCTTTACAATTCTCAAGAAACTACTGGTACGAACGTCATCAAACATTTTCTAAACACTTTCCTGAATCAAAATCGAAGTAAACAAGTACTTTATCTTAAAAACAAAGCATGAAATTTTCTGGGTTTTGAAGAACAGCCGTAACTTCCTTCAAATCTTTTAAAAATCTCATACAAACATGCAAACAGAACCGAATAAATGCTTTCATGAGTGTAGCAAGAAACAGAGTTTAATTGCCTGAATTCTGCAACACAATTACTGATGGAATCTGGTAAATCATGTATGCACCGCTTGTCTCCTTCAAAAAGCATTGAAAGGTTTTGCTCGGCTTCTTCACAGAGAGCACCGCTTGAAAATGTTTTGTTTGAGAAATAATGATGCATGATGTGGCTACTCCTATATATGTGAATTAAAATGCCTAAGGAAGAGACGTTTACTCAATATGTCAAAATATTTTAAAATTGCTACTCTATTTTTAAAGTGAAATCTGATGCTATAGAACCGAACCATTTTATTTAAAAAGAAGGATTCAATTGACTTGTAAGGATCGACCAAACAGCTCCTGTAATTGCATTCTCAAATCTGAAATTCAACCGAAATAAAAGTTGAATAAAGTAGCATTTCAATTTAATCTCTCAAATCTTATAACTTTCTAATTGTGGCTTTAAAAGATTCTAGTCGTTACAATCTACCGTCCTTAAAAGAATTTCGTCCCCGAAATTACTTACTTAAATAGATCTGGGTAGCTACTTTGCATATCAGATTCGACTTCGCACGTAGCTTCTCTTTCAGTGTGGTTTTCCCACTTAATCTTGATCATAGGGATAGTCCTATTTCTTAACTTACGATTCTCTCTTAACAGAATATTTTCTGGAACTTCTTCATAAGTCAGATCTGACGATAACTGAATAGTCTCATGCCTAAGCACATGTGAAGGATTCACAATGTATTTCCTCAAAGCTGATCTGTGGAATACATTATGCACTGTTGACAACTCAGGAGGCAATGCTAGTCGGTAAGCTAAAGTTCCGATTCTTTCCAGAATCTGAAATGGTCCAATAAATCTAGGACTCAGCTTTCCTTTTCGTCCAAATCTCATAACACCTTTCATAGGTGCTACCTTAAAAAATACATGATCTCCTATTTCAAAATTCAGATCTCGAAGATGGCTATCTGCATAGCTCTTTTGTCTACTCTATGCTGTATTCATTCGATCACGTATGATTTTAATGGCTTCAGCAGTCTGTTCTATAATATCTGGTCCTATCTCTGTTCTTTAACCTACATCATCCCAATGTATCGGTGATCTACATTTCCTGCCATACAGAGCTTCATATGGAGCCATTTCTATCGAAGTTTGGTAACTATTGTTATAGGTGAACTCAACTAAAGGCAATTTAGAATCCCAGCTATCTGCAAAGTCGAGAACACACGAACGAATCAAATATTCCAGTGTTTGAATAATTCAGAATTGAATAATTCTTTCTGATTGTCCATATGTCTGAGGATGAACGCTGTACTGAAGGTTAACTTAGTTCCCATGGCTCTATGTAGGCTTTTCCAAAACATCGAGGTAAATCTGGGATTTCGATCTGATGCTATAGAACTTGGAATTCCATGGAGTCTGACTATTTCCTTAACATATAATTCTGCATACCTATTTAGATCATACGTCGTCTTGACTGGCAAAAAGTGTGCTGACTTGGTTAATCTATCAATGATAACCCATATAGCATTAAATCCATGGAGTGTCCTAGGTAATCCTACAACGAAATCCATTGCTATATTATCCCACTTCCATACTGGTATAGGGAGAGGCTTTAACATCCCAGCTGGTCTCTGATGCTCTGCTTTAACTTGATGGCATGTGAAACATTCGGAAACAAAGCTGGAGATATCTCGTTTCATTCCTGGCCACCAAAACAGAAGTTGCAAATCTTTATACATCTTTGTTCCTCCTAGGTGAATTGAATACGGTGTGTTATGGGCTTCATTCATAATCTCTTTGCGCAAATCATCTGTGCGTGGTACCCACAACCTATTCTGGTATCTCACAATTCCCCCTTCTATCGTATAAAGATTTCCTCATCTATCTTCATCCTGATTCTTCCACTTCTGAAGTTGATCATCCCTTGCTTGACCATCTCTAATCCGATATTTCAAAGTAGACTGGATCGTAAGAACTGATAGCTTAACAGCATTCTCTTTTGTGACTATTCCCAGTTCAAATATGTTATTCTCTCTCGCTAATGGAATATGAACTGAGATCTGCGCTAAACCCACGCTTATTCTGCTTAACGCATCTGCTACTACGTTAGCTTTTCCTGTGTGGTAGCGAACACAATCATAATCTTTAACCAGTTCGAGCCATCTTCTTTGTCTCATGTTAAGCTCTTTCTGGGTAAAGAAATACTTAAGGCTCTTATGTTCTGTAAAGATTTTGCATTTATCTCCAAAAAGATAGTGTCTCCAAATTTTTAATGCAAAAACCACTGCTGTTAATTTTAAGTCATGCGTAGGGTAATTCTTCTCATGCACCTTCAGCTGTCTGGAAGCGTAAGCAATCACCTTCTTGTCCAGCACCAAAACAGCTCCTAATCCTGTCTTTGACGCATCTGTAAAAATCACAAAATTTCTTTTCTCCGATGGTAACTTCAAAATAGGGGCTTCTATTAATGCCAGTTTTAATTTCTCAAAACTGGACTGGCATTCTTGGGTCCAATCGTACTTAACATTTTTTAGTCAATGCTGTTAAAGGGACAGCTATCATAGAGAATCCCTAGATAAATCTTCGATAATAACCTGCTAGTCCTAAGAAACTACGAACCTCTATTACGCTCTTAGGCACAGGCAATTCTTGAACAGCTTCTACCTTAGAAGGATCTACTTCTATTGCATTCTAGGAAATAATATGACCAAGAATTACAATCTTTTCGATCCAAAATTCGCATTTACTAAACTTAGCAAACAATTGCTTAGTTCTCAAAATCTGCAAAATTACTCTAAGATGGTGTCAGGCCCCGTGAATACAACAAAGATTAACCGCACAATTAAGCACATAATCACGGAAGCGTAAAAACAGGGCTTAAAAATTTTCGAAATAATTTGGGCCTGAAACTCAAAATCGTCATTAAAAATATCAATAATCAAAATACGGGTTAAATCAAACTCATACAAAAATAGGTAACATCAAATATCAAATCAGATACAGATCCCCAACACATAAAAACACAGGGTATTCCCTGGTTCAATACATACTTCAATATATAACTGGGACTCAAGGGTATGTGGATCGACAAGCTGGAACTCCACTCGGTCCAGCTTGATTACCTGTAGATCCTGCAAATGGGTAACACAGACCCAAAGGACACAAAAGCAGGAAAAGAAATACGAGGTCATGCCTCAGTACGAAGAGCCATCTAAAAACAGCAAATCATGCAACATGCTATAAATCAAGTTATGAAATGCATGAGGCTGTCAAGGAATCGGATATCTAGACCAGTAAATCAATTGGAAATCATCTCAAGCGATCCTCTATACCACGCACAGCAAATCAGCCGGTGGAAACCATCGGTCCGTGATATATCGGCCCATCAGCCATCACAGCTCGGTGGTATTCCGATACGACAACTCAGTCGATCACCACTCCGATGATAGAGTTGGACCTTTCAGTTACGACACATCTGTCTGCCCTGGTCACAACGTGGCTCTAAATCAGGTCATCAATCAATCAGGAGGCTCAATATGTATGCATGTATGCCAATAAATTCATATCTGATTTCTACATGAAAAATTTACGCAAAACAGAACATACAATCAGTCAATTCATCAAGTCTGCTTCACGTAAACACACAACAGTAGTCAAACAGATTTCATAACACGAAATATAGCCATGATCATGCTCAAAGCTGTTAAGAGCTGCTCCAATTCGTACCTCACAGCTTCAATCTACCTCAACAGATTTCTCAAAGTCACGGCAGAACTCAGCCTAAGCAAATCAGCTTTCTCCTGACCTCCTCAACCTCGGCAGAAGCTATCTCAAGCTTCCAGAAGAACCAAAGAACACACGGTTCAGATCTCACGAAAAGCTTCGAACAAACAGGTTCTTTGCGCTTCTCTCCAACACCGACTCAGGCCTCCTAGAAAGTATCAATCGAAAGAGCAACTCAAGGAGAATCCAGCGCCACCAATCTCGTTCAAAACAACGGCTAGAATCGACAGAAATCTAGGGAAGAAATGTTCGAGTGAACAGTAGCTATCGAGGGTTTCGAAGATGAAGATAAGAAATATCGGGTGGAAAATAATCTATGTGTTGCTCAACATTTGCATATTTAAATCTCCCACACGACAGCTGTTGTTCCAACTAATCAGATCCCTGATAACGCTTCAGCAAAAGTCTTACGGCTAAATCCAGCGTTTCTTCTCGACAGGATCAGCTGAAACCAATCAGACGTTACGCTTCACTTACACCATGTCAAAACGACGCCGTACCAACTAATCAAAACGAAATCGCATAGGCTCACATCTGAACCCAACGTTTACTCTCGCAGCTACCTCAGCTGATACAATCAGACGTTGTCACGCTTCGCTACTCATCCAAACGACGATGCATCAAGGTTCCCGCTAAATAACTCAAAAAGACGACGTAGAGGACACGTCACCATCGCTGCCAACAGCTGATCAAACCAACGTCTGATCATATCAACGCATCAGATCCCTCTCCAGCTGATGACCAACACAACCAACAGCTGACACAAAGCGTTACACCCGACGTAGTTTCGTTACCCGCTAAGAAATACTCTAACGAAACCAACAGCTGGTTCCTACACACTCACATCTGCCAGCGTTACCCCACAGCTGAACAAATCTCTTTCAATAGCAACAGCTGTTTTGTGCTACAACACCAGCAGTCAACTCTGCTGGGTTGACCAACACGCGACTGCTGATCACATCCTCGCGCTAATAGATCTCAGCCAACACAACTGCGTTCGCTTGATATAGTACCGTTGACCCTCGTTGACATCTGAATTACGCTACCCCTCAGCAGTCAATCCAAATCGTTGACTTTCACCACTTAGCGTAGACATCTGATCCTCCAGCTGTTACCAACAGATGAAATTCCGAAAAACACCAAAATCTGAAACCCGATTCAACCCAATACTCCGAATCCATAAATCTGAAAATTACAATCCAGACTTCACTACATTCCTCAAAATCTGAAATTCAAAATTCCCAAAATCTCGTGACTAATCCTATGCAAAATTGATTAATCACTATTCGAAATTCTCAATCTCACAGATGGTCTGCGTGCTCAAATATTTCTTAGAGTAAATGTGAATATCGTCTATGAACACAATAACGAATCTGTCTAGAAAAGGTTGAAATACCCTATTCATCAAATCCATAATACAGATGGCGCATTAGTTACAAATTGAATCACTAAAAATTCATAATGGCCATATCGTATTCTAAAGGCGGTCTTATATACATCTGCGTCTTTAACTCGTAGCTGATGGTATCCAGATCTAAGGTCGATCTTCGAAAATACAGCAGCTCCTCGAAGTTGATCGAACAAATAGTCTATCCTAGGGAGAGGATACTTATTTCTAACTGTTAACTTATTCAATTCTCTATAATCTATGCACAGACGCATACTTTCGTCTTTCTTTTTCACAAACAACACCAGAGCTCCCCACGGTGAAGTATTGGGTATGATGAAACCTTTATCCAATAAGTCTTGGATCTGTTCTTTTAACTCTTTCATTTCCTTAAGGGCAAGTCTGTAAGGAGGCTTGGAAACTGGAGTAGCTTATGGCACTAAATCGATGGAAAATTATAACTCACGATCTGGGGGTAGGCCTGAGATATCTTTTGGAAAGACAACTGGAAAATCGTTTACTACTTCTGTCAGGCCCCGTGCTAATTACTAAGGATAATAGCACAATTAAGCACATAATCACGGAAGCGTAAAAATCGGGCTTAAAAATTTTCGAAATAAATTAGGCCTGAACTTAAAACATCATTCAAAATATTCATAATAAAAATAAGACTTGACTCAAACTCAAGTAAAACAGGTAACACGACTATCAATTCAAATACAGATCCCCAAAAATACATAAGACACGGGGCATCCCCCGGGTTCGATACATAAATAAAATAACTGGGACTCATGGAAATGGGGATCGACCAGCTGAACCTCCACTCTGTCCAGCTTGGTTACCTGAAGATCCTGAAAACGGGTAACGCAGACCCAAACAACACAAAAGCAGGAAAACAAATACGAGGTCAAGCCTCAGTACGAAGAGCTATCTAAACAGCTAAACATGCAACATGCTATAATCAATGCTATGAAATGCATGAGGGCTATCAAAGATCGGACAGGTAGACCAGCAAGTCAACTGGCAATCATATCAATCGAGCCTCTATACCACGCACAGTGAGCCAGCCGGTGGAAATCATCGGTTCGTGATCTTCAGGGTCCGTCAACCCATCACAGCTCGATGGTAGACACTCGAATCCGGTCGTCACCACTCCGATGATAGCATTGGACTTTTCAGGCACGACAACTCAGTCGGCCAGTCACAACGTGGCTCAAATCTCGGGTCATCAATCAATCTGTCAAGCTCAATATGTATGCATGTATGCCAATCAATCATCAATGCATAATGCATACAATAATTCATACGGAAACAGAATGTCCAATTCAACCAATTCAACAAACTGTAACACGTAAAATCATATAATCACATCAGCCGGTTCACAACATCAATCATAGTCATGTTCATGCTCTAAGCTGCTAAATATGCTCAATTCGTACCTCAATCCTCAAAATTCTACCTCACAGATTCCTCAAATGCACGACAGGATTTCCTGGAAGCTGGAATCTGTTTCAAAGCCTCAAAATCAGCTTAATTCAAGCATAAATCAGAACCTGAACACTCTAATACCTACGGCCAGAACTATATTCAAGTTCTAAACAATTCTACGCAGGTATTAGCTACTAGACAAAGCTCAATTCAACGAGAAATGCTCACCCAGAAGCTTAAACCAGCAGGAGAACAACGAAACAGACCTCTCCAAAAAGCTTCGAACACCAGTATCTTCGTGCTTCTACTCCAACGCTAATTTAGGTCCTCTAATGGGTACCAATCAAAAGAGCTAGGCAAGGCGAAATCATCGTCACCAAAATCATCAAAACAGAGGTTGGAATTGGCAGGAATCTCAAGAAGAAGCGTTCGGATGAACAGTATCGAACAAGGGTTTGGATAAGAAGATAAGAAATATCGGGTTCTAAAATATTTCTAAGTGTCGATCAACACTTCTATATATAATCCTCAAATCCAACAGCTGCTGCTTGCAAAAAACCCAGTCGACATGAACAGTAGACATCTTATAACAGCAACCAGCTTTTGCTCTCAACAAAACCAGTCGCAACAATCAGTCGCAACATTCACAAGCAAACATCCCAAAACGACACCGTTCCAACTAACTCAAACGACGTCGCAGCGCTCCATCAACTGACAACCGATATCTCTGGCAAAACAACCAAAAGCTGGTAACAATTCCCTTCAAACGAAATACCATCGACTGGTTACGTGAAATCACTCAAAACGACGATGCATCAACTAATCCAAATGACGCCGTAAGGTTACGCAAGCATTTCTGCCACCAGCTGGTCACCCAGCCGCAACACATTTCTCACAACAATCCTCTCCAGCTGGTACCATCCGCAACACTCCAAACGCATCGTTTCGACTTATTAAAACGACGTCGCTCTACCTCTGCGACTGGTTCTTCAAACCATCAGCTGGTCGCTCCTTTACTCAAGCATCTGCTGGTCCAGTAGTCAACACTCAAAAATGTTGACCAACACGTGTCGCTCTCTCGCTAACTCTCGCGCTAAATGCAACGTCTGCCAGCAGCAACCTCTACAATCAAACGACGACATATCTCTCACACGCTACAATAACTATCTAAATCAAATTCTCACCAGCTGCAAGCTACAGTACCGTTGACCCGCGTTGACTCTAAGAATTTCGCTACGGCTGATTCCAACACTTAGAGAAATTCGAAAACTCTAATTCCCGAGACTAATCCCGCAAAACCTGATTAATCACTATTCGAATTTCTCAATCCACACATTCTCCCCACCTTAAGAGAATTCGTCCTCAAAATCAAGGTAAACTCAGGGAAAAATTCAATCAATTCATCGCAACAGCAGGACACAAACGGAAATTCAGCTGATACAAGTCCAAGAGTTCAAGATAACTGGACAATTCATAAACAAGAAATAAGGAAAACACAACCAGAAACTGAAAATTAATACATCTATCTACTCAAACAGACGGCCACTCGCGCTGCATCTTCTATTCCAGTTCCCAAGTTGCTTCTTCTCTGCCATGCTTGCTCCATTGGACCATCACCAACGGAACTACTTTGTTCCTCAGCTGCTTCTCCTTCCTATCCAAAATATGCACTGGATATTCAACATAACTCAAGGCAGAATCTAGCTCAACTTCATCGGTTCTCAACACATGGGACGGATCTGGCTCATATTTTCTCAACATTGACACATGAAAAACATCATGCATCGCTGCTAACTCATCAGGCAGTCTCAATCGATAAGCCAACTGTCCAATCCTCTCAAGAATCTCAAAGGGACCAACGAATCTAGGAGCTAATTTGCCTTTAAATCTGAAGCGCATCATGCTTTTGAAATGAGAAACTTTGAGAAATACTCGATCGCCAACCTCAAATTCTAACGGTCAACGCCTTCTGTTAGCATAGCTAGTGAATCTATCTTGTGCAGCCTTCATTCTACTTCGAATCAAATCAACATGATCTTTCATATGCTGCACAAACTCAGGGGTAGAAAGTTGCTTCTCACCAACTTCTTCCCAACAAATCGGAGATCTGCACTTACGACCATACAACGCCTCAAATGGAGCCATTCCGATAGTCACTTGATAGCTGTTGTTATACGAAAACTCAACCAAAGATAGCGAATCTTGCCAGCCACCGCTGAAATCCATCACAACTGCGCGCAGCATATCCTCCAAAGTCTGAATAGTCCGCTCAGACTGACCATCTGTCTGTGGGTGATAGGCTGTACTCATAGCCAATCTCGAACCCATCGCTGCTTGCAGGCTCTTCCAAAATCGGGAAGTGAATCTTGGATCTCTATCGGATACTATCGAAACAGGAACTCCATGCAATCTAACCACATGGTCGATATACAGCTTCGCCATTTTCTTCATTGAACACCTCACGTCATAGGGAATAAAATGGGCAGACTTCGAAAGTCTATCGATCACCACCCAAATCGCATCACATCCCCTACTCGACCGAGGTAAATGAGTCACAAAATCCATGGCGATGTGCTCTAAATTCCATTGGAGCACCTCCAAACTCTGTAGCAAACCACCAGGTCTCATTCTCTCAGCCTTGACCTGTTGGCAATTAAAACATCTAGCAACAAACCAGAAATGTCGTTCTTCATGCCTTCCCACCAATAGTGAGATTTCAAGGCATGGTACATCTTTCTCTCGCCCGGATGCACACTGTACTGGCTACAATGCGCTTCATTCATAATGGCCTCTTTCAAATCGATCAAGTTCGGAACCACCAATCTTCCTCGAAACCTCAGACACCCATCAGAAGAAACAGAGAAATCATCAGACTGACCACTTCGGGCTTTAATCTTCAACTCATGAACATAAGGATCAGTCCTCTGCGCCTCCCTTATGTCACTCACAATCTGCGGTTCTACTTGAATCGAAGAAGCCATAAAGTACTGATCACCCGACTGGAAACCCCAACCAGAAGTACTCAACTTCTCATAGACTTTAGAGACACTCAAAGAAGAAAGCATCGTAGGCTGGGTCTTCCTACTCAATGCGTCGGCAACTGAGTTCATCCGCCCAGGCTGATACTGAATCTCACAGTTAAAGTCCTTGAGCAATTCCATCCATCGTCGTTGCCTCATATTCAAATAAGACTGCGTGAAGATATATTTCAGGCTCTTGTGGTCGGTGTACACCACAAATTCTTCACCATACAGATAATGTCGCCAAATCTTCAAGGCAAACACTATCGCAGCCAACTCCAAATCATGAACAGGGTATCTCGTCTCGTGAGGCTTCAACTGCCGAGACGCATAGGCAATCACGTACCCGTTCTGCTTCAGCACACATCCTAAACCGTTGAGAGAAGCATCGGAGCACACCACAAATCCTCCGGATCCAGACGGTAGAGCCAAAACAGGAGCATTAGTCAACTTCTCCTTCAACGTCTGAAAACTGTACTCGCACTCATCAGTCCACACAAATCTCTTATCCTTCTGAGTCAACTGAGTCAAAGGCCTGGTTATCGAAGTAAACTTCTCTATAAAACGCCTGTAATAGCCAGCCAATCCCAAGAAACTGCGGATCTCTGACACGTTCCTAGGTCTCTCCCAGTTAAGAACTGCTTCGACCTTACTCGGATCCACCGAAATCCCTTGCACCGAAATCACGTGACCCAAAAAGATAATCCGATCTAGCCAAAATTCACACTTGCTGAACTTGGCGTACAATTGCGAGTCTCTCAATCTCTGCAACACCAGTCTCAAATGCTCCTTATGCTCTCTCAAGCTCCTCGAATACACCAGGATGTCATCTATGAAGACGATCACAAACCGATCGATGTACTCGCTGAAGACGCGATTCATCAAATCCATGAACACAGCTGGGGCATTAGTCAACCCAAACGGCATGACCAGAAACTCATAATGCCCATATCGAGTCCGGAAAGCTGTCTTCGCAACGTCAGCGTCTCTAATCCGCAACTGATGATAACCAGAGTGCAAATCAATCTTCGAGTAAACGACCGATCCCTGCAACTGATCGAACAAGTCATCAATCCTCGGCAAAGGACACTTGTTCTTCACCGTCTCTTTGTTCAACTGTCGGAAGTCCACGTACATCCTCATAGATCCATCCTTCTTCTTCACAAAAAAAATCGAAGCTCCCCAAGGCGACATACTTGGTCTGATGAAGCCTTTCTCCAAGAGATCTCTCAACTGGTCCTTCAACTCTTTCAACTCTGCTGGCGCCAACAGGTTAGCTCTAGAAATCGGGGCAGTACCGGGCACCAACTCAATGCTTAAATCAGTCTCACGTCTTGGAGGGAATCCGGGAATCTCATTTGGAAAAACGTCGGGAAACTCTCGTACGATCGGAATATCGCTCAACTCCAATCGCTGCTCTTGGGAAACGTCCAACGCGTAAATCATAAATCCCGCGTTATCCAACGATAGCAGGCTAAACATCTCCATGGCAGACACCAGTGGAATTTTCGAGCGTGAATCAGCACCATAGAACTCCCACTTCTCTCCCGAGTCAGGACGAAATCTCACCACACCATGAAAACAATCGACCGTAGCCTTATAACTAGATAACACGTCCATCCCCAAGATGCAATCAAAATCTCTCATTCCCAAAACAATCAGATTGTACACCAAAACATGCTCATCAAATCGAAGAACACAATCCAACACCACTTCACGAGATCACATATTTACACCAGCAGGGGTAGACACGGAAACAACATCACACAATGGGGAAGAACTCAACCCATTCTCACAAACAAACAACTCAGAAATAAAAGAGTGTGATGCACCAGTGTGAAATAAAACTCTCGCAGGATAATCGAAAACAGAGCATGTACCTGCGATCATCATGCCAGGCGTCTCCTCAGCCTGCTCTCTAGTCAAAGCGTTCGCCTGAGCCTGCTGGGGAATCTGGAACTGAGGTCTATGAGGTGATCCAAACCTAGACGGTCCACTAGGCTGAAATCCAGATCGCTGAGTAGGAGCGGGAAACTGCGGTAGACACGGAAACAACATCACACAATGGGGAAGAACTCAACCCATGCTCATATACAAACAACTAAGAAATAAAAGAGTGTGATGCACCATTGTCAAATAAAACTCTCGCAGGATAATCGAAAAAAAAACATGTACCTGCGATCACTATGCCAGGCGTCTCCTCAGCCTGTTCTCTCGTCAAAGCGTTCTCCTTCTTCTCAAATTGCTTTCCCCAAGGCCTAAACTATTGGCGACTAGAGTGCTGCGACCCTTGGGGACACTGAAACGACTGCGATACTTCCTGCGCCGGTTTAAAAGCACGCCCAGACGTTGGCTGCACCGGAGCATCGGCCTCCATCAAACTCTCCTCAATGTCGATCGCATTGTTCACAGCTTCAATATAGGTCGCAGGTGAACCAGACAAAACCATCCGGTACAAATCAGGCCTCAAGCCTTTCAAAAACTTGTTCCTCTTCGTCCTATCTTGGTTGGCAACGTGTGGCACATAGACAAAAAGTGTAGAAAACTGTCGGGCATACTCAGCCACTCGCATGCTGCCCTGCCTCAGATTATCGAACTCCCGCTCCCGGCTGTTATTGAAGGACTCCGGGGTATACTCCTGTCGAAAGGCCTCGCAGAAGCTCTCCCAAGTGATCACAGCCCCACTATCACGAAGGATAAGGGAAATACCCTCCACCAGCGCTGTGCATTGTCTCTCAGCTGCAACACCGCCAGCTTCAGTCTTTTCTCAGGAGCGTACTCCAAAGTGTCGAACAACTCCTCCATCTGAGCTAACCAAGCCTCATCCATCGCACCACCCTCTGCTGCAGAAAATGTCGGAGGGTTCGTCTGCTGGAACCTAGCTAAGACCAACTCCATCCCGCCTATCTGTCTAGTAACATCCTCAACCTGATGAACATCATCGTCACTACCTGCCCTAGACTCCTCCTCAATACGTCTAGTCGCCATACCTCTTCCTCTTCTCGGCGGCATCTAAACAAGTCTAGAGGTAAGATCTCACAGCAGATAGATATATCACATAGACAGATAAAAGATCACATAAGTCACAGAGTCAATCAAAATCAAATCAAACTTTGTGCCTAGACTCAAATGTGATCAAATAAAATCGAGCTTATCCAGTTTAAGCTCTGATAACAAAAATATCAGGCCCCGTGCTAATTACTCAGGATAATAGCACAATTAAGCACATAATCACGGAAGCGTAAAAATCGGGCTTAAAAATTTCGAAATAAATTAGGCCTGAACTTAAAACATCATTCAAAATATTCATAATCAAAATACGACTTGACTCAAACTCAAATAAAACAGGTAACATGACTATCAATTCAAATACAGATCCCCAAAAATACATAAGACACGGGGCATCCCTCGGGTTCGATACATAAATAAAATAACTGGGACTCATGGAAATGGGGATCGACCAGCTGAACCTCCACTCTGTCCAGCTTGGTTACCTGAAGATCCTGCAAATGGGTAACGCAGACCCAAACAACACAAAAGCAGGAAAACAAATACGAGGTCAAGCCTCAGTACGAAGAGCTATCTAAGCAGCTAAACATGCAACATGCTATAATCAATGCTATGAAATGCATGAGGGCTATCAAAGATCGGACAGCTAGACCAGCAAGTCAACTGGAAATCATATCAATCGAGCATCTATACCACGCACAGCGAGTCAGCCGGTGGAAATCATTGGTCCGTGATCTTCAGGGTCCGTCAACTCATCACAGCTCGGGGTAGACACTCGAATCCGGTCGTCACCACTCCGATGATAGCGTTGAACTTTTCAGGAACGACAACTCAGTCGGCCAGTCACAACGTGGCTCAAATCTCGGGTCATCAATCAATCTGTCAAGCTCAATATGTATGAATGTATGCCAATCAATCATCAATGCATAATGCATACAATAATTCCTACGTGAAATAGAATGTACAATTCAACCAATTCAACAAACTGTAACACGTAAAATCATATAATCACATCAGCAGGTTCACAACATCAATCATAGTCATGTTCATGCTCTAGGCTGCTAAATCTTCTCAATTCGTACCTCAATCCTCAAAATTCTACCTCACAGATTCCTCAAATGCACGACAGGACTTCCTGGAAGCTGGAATCTGTTTCAAAGCCTCAAAATCAGCTTAATTCAAGCATAAATCAGAACCTGAACACTCTAATACCTACGGCCAGAACTATACTCAAGTTCTAAACAATTCTACGCAGGTATTAGCTACTAGACAAAGCTCAATTCAACGAGAAATGCTCACCCCAAAGCTTAAACCAGCAGGAGAACAACGAAACAGACTTCGCCAAAAAGCTTCAAACACCAGTATCTTCGCGCTTCTACTCCAATGCTAATTCAGGTCCTCTAATGGGTAGCAATCGAAAGAGCTAGGCAAGGAGAACTCAGCGTCACCAAAATCATCAAAAACAAAGGTTGGAATTGGCAGAAATCTCAAGAAGAAGCGTTCGGGTGAACAGTATCGAACAGGGTTTGGATAAGAAGATAAGAAATATCGGGTTCAAAAATATTTCTAAGTGTCGATCAACACTTCTATATATAATCCTCAAATCCAACAACTGCTTCTTGCAACAAACCCAGTCGACGTGATGTTGGGGATCCGGATCCGCCCCCCGGTCAGGCAGCGGAAGAACAAAAATTTAGAGTACCGGGAGGCGATCAATACGAAGAACAGTTCTACATGTATCAACATACATAGGGTGTTTCAGGTGTGTTACCTCGCTGGCACTTGTGCCTGGCTCCAACCGGTGTTTCAAGAACCCGGCGCTTCTCGGTTGATTGCGGTAGTTACGTCAATCCGGTCCACGACCAGATTCGAGACTCCTTCGTCAGACTGCACTAGAAGTCCTGACGAGATCAGCACGATCGGATTCTCCACGAAAAACTAGGCCGGAACGAAATTCCGGCGAAGTTGGGCGGCGGCGGCGGCGCACGGCGGCGGTGGCGTGGTCGAGGGAGGAGAGGGAGGGTGGCGGATGATTTAGGTTTAGGGTTATGATCTAGTTGTGTTTTGATTAAGTCACTTAGTCTTAATTAAATAGACTTCAAGTTGGACTTGGGCCGGTCCAACGGGCCCGGGTCCAAATGACGATATCTATCGCTGTGACTTCATCGCAACTCCGATCGCCGATCAGATCGGACCGATCGACTAGTACAAAAGAAATTTAGATCAAAATCCTCTTCTCCTTCTAGAGGAACTACTTCTCTTTTCTCTTCTAGCTGTAAATCGAGAGTCGCTAGAGATCCGATAGCTATGCATACATCTTGGAGATCGAATAGTGACATCGCGAGTGTAACTAGGCAAACACATTTACCTAAAACACTTGTAGTACTCTGGCCAGAGATTTGCACACTATTATCCCCTCAGATAGCATAGGATATCCACGCATGTCTGCGAGCGGTGAATCCTCGACAACGATGCATCGGCTCCTACATGCATCGGGGTCTCACCCAATCCCGACGCCTGGTGAACCCAAGTGAGTCGGCAAACGGGTCAAAGTGAGACGCCTATCATGTAGAGTCTCAATGACGTTTCGAGTCGTGAGGACTAATCAGTACAACCAAGACCTCGGACTTATCCACTCGACAAATGGTAACCACTTGGAAAGTCCGAAGGAGGGTAGTTCGATAGATCACCAGGTCACTACCTATCTGCATGCTCAGAACATCACAATGGTCCCTACCAATGAAACGTGGTACTTCGCATCGCAGATACTAGTCTCGAACTCGGGCGGCCTTATCCCCATTTTGACGGCCCAATCGACTAGGAACATGTTCACAATACACAGCGACTATTAGATGTGTTTCATGATAGCCGTCGTACCCACTATCACATCCAACATACGCTTTAGTGTATTCTAGGTCTTTACTCAACACAATTGTAAATCATTACACACATAATGAAAGTAAAGAATGCCATATAAAAGAATGCGAATATTATATATAAAGATCGTTTGTACAAGAGTCAACAAAACCCACACGCCACAAGTTGGCTAGTTGGGCATCTACTCTAACAATCTCCCACTTGCCCTAAAGCCAACTACTCATCAGACGCAGTCCCATTGTTTCGCGATGTTTTTCAAACAACGGTCCAGGCAAGGGCTTCGTAAGTGGATCAGCAACGTTGTCTGCAGAGGCGACTCTCTCAACTGCTATGTCGCCTCTAGCCACAATATCCCGGATTATGTGGTATTTCCTTAGTATGTGTTTGGATCTTTGGTGAGACCTAGGCTCCTTTGCTTGCGCAACGGCACCCGTGTTGTCGCAGTACACCGGGACTGGATCAACTCCATTAGGAATGACGCCCAACTCTTGGACGAAATTCCTTATCCAAACGGCCTCCTTAGCAGCAGCTGATGCTGCAATGTACTCAGCCTCAGTGGTTGAATCCGCGATGGTGTCTTGCTTGGAACTCTTCCAAGAGACAGCACCTCCATTGAGCATGAATACAAATCCAGAGTCGAATCATCCACGTCGCACTGGAAGCTAGAATCAGTGTAGCCTTCCAGTTTCAGTTCACCACCCCCGTAGACCATGAACATATTCTTAGTCCTTCGTAAGTACTTAAGAATATCCTTCACGACCTTCCAATGCAATTGGCCGGGGTTGGCCTGATAGCGGCTCGTGACACTCAGAGCATATGCGACGTCCGGTCTAGTTGAGATCATGCCATACATAATACTACCTATAGCCGAGGCATATGGT